>JAGFPH010001557.1:116189-130934 GCA_018207615.1 Philaenus spumarius
TATTGGGATTGTCTTCAATACACAATGCATTGCGTGCTTCGCACGCCAAACCTCGTATTAGGGGTATTTTCAACACACAAAGCATTGCGTGCTTCGCACGCCAGCCCCACGGTAGAATCCACCACATGGCTTTGAACCGGGTACTTCTATGGTATTTCACGTTTTGATCGATTTTGGCAAAACCAAGCGAGCTATAAGGTCGCGTAAAAAAACAAAATGTGCAGAATAACATCTTACATTTATATTTTTAGAAAAAACTTTAAAAAAAAATCATTCTCTTAGTAAAAATCTCAAAAAATAGTTACTTCCGGTCAAAAAACTTACTTCCGGTTGTTGGATTTTTTTGGCTAACGAACTCGTCCGAGCCACTTACACAACCAACACGTGTACCAAATTTGGACCAAATCGGACTTAAAATGCGACCGCTAGAGTGCGAACACATATATACATATATATATATATATATATATATATATATACATATATATATATGAATTTTAATGACACCCCAAAACGTGTTCTGGGGTCCATGATCGGTGCTCATTTGCTACTCCCGACCTTGGGTCTCACCATAAGGGCCACTGCAATAGCTCATTTTTCCTATGGAAATTCGCTAATAATTTGAATTAACGCTATTACCGTAACTTAGGTTAGAAATTATCCAACGAATTTAATAAAACGAAAATACAAATGCTCGATCGAGTAAAATGAAAAGTTCCAAGGAATAAGGGGTTGGCGTGCGAAGATTCAAGGTATCAGGATGGATTCCTGATAACGGATAAAATAAAAATATACGTAACACTCCATTGCATTTAAAATACGTACATTTTATAAAGGAACTTACCTTAAATCCGTGTGAGTCGTTAAAATTGGGGGAATAAAGTGCGGCCTGTGCGAACGGGAAATCTACAACGGTCGCTAACAGGCTATGAAAATATACGGCGCTCTGAAATGTAAAATTCATGGACTAACCCACAGGAGAATGGGAAACTAGGAACAGGCGTAGTGTAACACTGTATTTAGCGATAAAAACAAAATTTATGGACAAAAACGTGCGGTAAATACGAAACGGTTCTTTTAGTCCGTATATAGGCCGAGGTTACTCAGGTTCTGTTGCGAAATGTCTAAAGTTAATGAAATAGGGTTTAGCGAGTAGGGGCAATCCAATCACGAGGATTACGTTTGGAAACAGTTTGTTTGCATTTTTATCCTGAGAGTGTAATAGGACGATTAAATCTTCAACAACTGGATCAACTTTGAAGATCCAGGGGACGATCGCTTTTTGTACTTTTAGGGTTAATCTCTTGTTAAAAATTTCTCAGAAAATAGAAATAGTTACATGTTAATGTAACTTACTGAATGTCAGGGGCGGCCGCCCCCCCCCCCCTGATGAAGTGTGAATATTTATAGCCTACAGTAATCTTCCACTAAATAAATTATGGCATAAACATTTTTCTCATTTTGATTTTATAAATACAATCAGACATAATCTCTATATATAAAAGCCAAATCCACTAAATCTCTGATCACGTTTTCTCAAAAACTACTGAACGGATTGGAACGAAATTTGGTATGTAGGACATAGAGTAAATTAAACTGGAAATTACAATAATTTCGTAAGAACTGTGTACTTTTCGCTTATGTAGCCTACCATAGATCAATCTAAAGTGTATGGCTTCAAGTTTGGGGAGAAATACTGAAATTTAAAAATAATTTCAAAGATAATTCAGGAATATAAACATTTAAACACGTTCACTTTGTTAATTTAATTACATAGATGATCGAATATTTTTCGGGGGGTACTATTTCTCAATCTTGAGATGAAATTCAACAGTACAGGTCATTCAGAAAATAACGTTTCAAATTCCATTGTGTGTATGTGTTTCACTTCAATCTAAAAAGTTATTAGTCGTTTACCAATTAGAAAGAACAACTAAATAATTTAATTTCGAATAAAAATAAAAAGAGCTTCTGGAAATTTAGGAAGAGTTATTATATATAGAGAAAACATTATATGCAATATAAACTCCCTAACACGGCCCTCAATAACACGGCCCTCAATAACACGACCATCAACAACACGACTTCCTCGATAACAAGTGCATTTTTCTAATCCCCTGAGATTGCCATAACACTTAATGTTATATATACCTCTATAGCACGACTTTTATTATTTTTAAAGCCTCAATAACACGGATTTTTGTCCCAACACAGCTCTAACCCTCTGTAGTACGTCCTTTTGCAAAACCGACCCTTTATAGCAAACTTCAGCCTTGGTACTGAGTCGTTTTACACAAAGGAACCTTTATAGCACGACTTTATCCTTCTCAGTCCACAGTTCCCTCGGTCAGTGACTCAACGGAACGAATGTTTAAAGGAAACAATGTCTTATTGTTATAGATCTCACTCTCTTATAAACAATCTCACTTTTATAGATCGTGCCCCCGCGCAGTGCCCCACTACCCCGGAAACGTCGTGTATAAAGAATATTTTGAAATAAATACTATTTGATGAGTTATGAAATAACATGAAAATATATTGATTAATAGTATAATATAATTTAATAGTAATTAAATCGTCATAAGTTATTGCAATTATAAATAAAATATGGTACTTTTAAGGATTTACATACATTTCTCGATTTCCTTTACAGATACGGGATTTTTGCTAATGACATTTTTTGAAGAACATAATGTGTTTAATAAAATGCCGTTTAGAGCATGTTTCTATCACGTCTCGTTCACGAGATTTGAGCGCTTTTAAAGAACGCGCCCCGCGCTACTTCCCCTCGTCCCCCCAAAATTGTGCACCTGCTAAGAGGGCGACAACATCGGTTTTGGTCATCTCCAAGGTGCCCCCAACAACAATCAAAAGTCAAAATGCGTTACACTTTCAGTGCATACTCAACCCCCTTATAGATGCTGGACTATACCACTAAATAGGGTTGCACATTTTTGTATTGTCTCTTAACGTTTCCGACTCCGATTCGTTTTTATAAAAACCCTAACGATTACAATCGCCACATAAAATATCTACTGTTTTACTTAAATTCCAAGTTTTGTAAAATAACTTATTAAGATAACCTCATTCAAATAATTCGCAAAGAAACCATACTTTTACGTAATTTAAACCCAAGCTGTGTTGCGGATAAGGGAAATGAGGTGCTTCTAGTGGTTTTCTATTTGATTTCACATGGTGTCAAGTATCTGAACCTGATTATGACCTATGCAAAGTTTTGTAACTTGACCAATGTGCCCTGCCCACTAGTACATGTAGCCTACACCTCCTCCGACTTGCAACTAATAATATTTATTTTGAATTGTTTATATATGTCTTAAAATTCAACGAACAAAGGAAAATGTTATGGATATCAAGGCCGTAGACAGGAAAACATTTAGGAGGGCGGGGGAGGGGTCAGGTCAGAACCGGGGATTTGAATTTAAACCCCTTTTAACACGTTCACTGCTAAGGACGCACATGTGAGCTTGGCACTGAAAACTATGAGAAGCGGCCTACGCACAATGCATTGCACGCCAAACCCCGTATTAAGAGTATTTTCAATACACAATGCATTGCGTGCTTCGCACGCCACCCCCGTATTGGGAAAATTTTCAATACACAATGCATTGCGTGCTTCGTATATTAGCGATTATTACGTAGAAAGGTTCAGAAATAAAAAATATAAAGTAATTTCTATTCATTTCGACTATAAATATAAAAAATAAAAGGTCAGCTCCTAGCATAGGAAATACGAAATTTGCGTAGCAGAGAAAGTGTTTAACACCAATTTCCATGCTTATTTTTTAAATGTTGATATAGTTACCCATGTAAAATATTATAGGATGTAAGGATGATGAATGATTTTGTTTTGTTAAAGTATTTTTGTTGAACCTTCATTGTTTTCTTATTTAATACATCAGATCAAGCTCACAACTCACAAGAGAGTAAGGCTGTAACCTACTGCATCCATGTGTATTGTACGTTGAAGTTTAATCAAACAAATCTAAATAATTATTAGTATGCATGCAATGCACAATGATGTAAAATATGTTGTTGGATCCTGTGTTGTGTTGTCTATTTTATAATTTAACTTGCACTTTTTAAACCTAGTATTAATTTTTACTGCTAAATTTCGTGATTTCCAGGGGGGTTTGACCCCCTAATACCCCCCTTTCCCCTGGCTACGGCCTTGATGGATGTTCTCAATGGCGAAAACTTCAATTTATGCTACAGAACCTCGTGTATAAATTCTTTGCTGTATGGGCAAAAGGTGTTGTCAGGCATCGTAAAACTGTCAGGTGAGGCAAATGAAAAAAAGTGGAAGTTTGAAAAATTTTTGTTTGCTGCTTGGTCACCAAATAATTTTCCCATCTATGTTTTACGTAGACCACCAGAAAGCTATTTTATTATTCGTGTATTTTTTTCTCGAAAATAAAATTTTTCACTTAACTCCTATTGATCAATGACTTAACTCTTTTGTATCGCGACATAAACACTTTATGACTTAAACCTATATTGTTTACTCTTATATACATGCAGGTATATAAGTCGGACTTAAGTCTGTTGTACCTAATAGTTTTGATGGAAAATAATTAAGTCTGACTTGAGCCAGTTGTATCATATTCAATGTGTAGTTTAGGCTCATGTAAGGTATTAAGTCATTTTATGTGTTTTTACAGTTTGGTCAAATGGATATAACATGACTTATACCTTTTAGACCAAAAACGGGATTTAGCGCCTTTGTATATAGTGAGATAATCAATTAGGTTTATTTTTACACCTTGGAAAGTGCGATTATTTTATCCAGAAAATAACAAAACATAGGGTATGTAAATGGCCAAAAATGTGACTTAACAGCAAAGAATTATTATTATTACTAGTAAGCCCCCGTGAAAGATCACAGGCTGATTAATTAGATACACATCAGCATACTGGGAACCGGATGTTTGTTGTAACAACTTAATAAATGTGTAGGTTTGATATTTACAATTTTATTGCAACATTACTATAATAACACATAGGCCTATACCCAGTATTTTAAAACAGAATTATGATTAAAGCAATAAACATTGTTTTATATTATATCCTATATTTAATATGCAGAATAAGAAACTACACTGCTTTCCAAGAACAAAATAGTGCCCCATATTAATCATGCCATTTAAATTAAACGTCTATATGGGATTTCACCTTTCATTTGAATAATAAAATACCAACACCTATTAAAAAAAAAAGTTATTGCACCATGCACCTATACTTATACTTTAAAGATGAAATTATTATAAACACATTTACCGGTATTCTAAATACCTTTTCTTACGAACTTGATATCATTTAAAGCATCGAATGTAATTAACTTCAAGAATGTTTGTATAACGGAGAAAAGTGTTTGTTATAAAGTAGAAAAGTATTATTCTCCCTCGAATTCCTTATTCCGACGGCAATCCATTTCTTGAAAGGAAATTGTCAACAAAAGGTTTAAGTAACGCTGACATCTGCAAAATTGATGACGCAAGACAAAAACTAGAAAACATTTTAACAAGAAGATAAAAACTCCGGCCGGTGGCGCATGCGTCCTAGTCAGTTGCTTTGATAGATTATCGAATATCCCCTTTACTACCGTGTATTTGAGAAAGTCTTATTGTTAAGCCTTGGTTTTAATTAATACTGAGTTAAATTCTATTTCAGTATGTATATTTATCTCAAAATATAATACCGGTAAGTAGGCCTATAATTAATGCTATAATTAAAATTAAATATTAGTATATTAAATACAAATATTTAATTTAGAAAATTAAATTAGTACATTTAATTTTTAACCTTAAAAATTGTTTATAAACAATAATAACCTAACGTAGGCTACTAAATCAATAGTATGCCTAGACTTTCGTCTTAAAACATGGTAACTTAATCTCTTGGAAAACAGACACTTAACTCTCATTTGGAGGGGGTAAGGGGTTTTAGGAAAATGCAAGCTCTTCAAAAAACAATACTTTGTAAATCTTGATAGATCTGATAAGGCGTGGAGGCGTACTTTACATTTTAGCCAGGAGAATTACTAGTATTTTAGTGTGTACTACTACTTGTTCAATCTTTGAAAACATGGGTTCTAGTTTATTACAGGTTGACCACAGGTTTTAATAGAATTACACTAAATATAACTTTTTCCTTTATACATAATGAAATTAGACAGTTCACTGATCGCGGGAAATCAATTATATAAACAATATAAAATAAATATAACATAACAAATTAACAAACCAAAAATCGCTAGTGCCTCCTATATAATATTAGAAAATAAAAACTTTTTTAGTAAACTAAGTAATGTTACAAACTTATATATTATGTTTACATACTGGAAACATACTAAGACTAGAGACTGTAAGTTAGGACCCTTCAGACTATATTTGATCTCTATATGTATATAAAAGCCAAATACCACTCACTCACTGACTCATCACGAAATCTCCAAAACTACTGAACGGATTGGAAGGAAATTTGGTATGTAGCTTCCTCTAGGACCATAGGTGCTAACTAAGAAAGGTTTTCAAAAGAATCGAAAGTTTAGGGGGTTTGGGGGGACAAAGTTACTAAATCACGATCTCTCCAAAACTACCAAACGGATTGGAATGAAATTTGGTATGTGTAGCTTCCTCTAGGGTCATAGGTGCTCACTAAGAAACTACCGTAGGTGTTCCAACTTAAAAATACCATATCTTGAAAAATCTATAGGGCCTATATTAATTTGAAAAGATTTTTTGTAATCCGAGTGAGATCTCGAGTTTTACTGGACCGATATACGCAGTTGATACCAAGAATTAAAGGCAATTGTCTGTATATTTGCCCATTTTACTTGGCTTTCAGCTATTACCCCGCTAAATTTACTAGAAACGGAAATTAAAATCTCTTATGACGATTTAACATAGGGTAAAATTTTAGCATATTCCGAGTGATATCTGGAGTTCTATTGGAGCGATTGACACGCGGTTTGTGTTAAATGAAAGGTAATTAACTGTATATATTGCCCATGTGCCTTAAAAGTTTACTATTCCTTTTCATTTAATTTAAAAAAAAAATGGAATTTAAAATATTTTCTATTCATTAACATTGTTTTTACTGATTAACTGAATAGCACAGATAAGCTGATTATAACAGCACATGTTTTATGTTTTATTATCATAACATGGTTTGTTTATGTTGTAATTTACTTTATTGAACGAAGTAGGTTATGTTTGATTCACATATATTTCTTGAATGTATTTACATTCATTACCATGTAGCAACCAATTGAATAAAATAACATATAAAAAAGTTGCATTTGGATGTCCAGCTTAGTGCAAAATAATATTTTAAGTTAGGCCTAGACCGAACCAACACGTGTTTCAACAGACAAACCAATAAAAACTTGCGTAAAGGAATTTAAAAAAAACTAGCATCCTAACTATGTTACAAAAGAAACTATGTTACATCCTAATTAAAAATTATACAAGACATGTTATAATTTAATAGTAGGCCTATTTATTTATAATATACGGTAATTGATAGTGAGTAACCAATATTAACAGCTGATTTCAAAATATGAACAATTAATTATTTGTATTTCAAACTTTTGGTTACTTTCTGAGCCTTACTGGTTCTTTTAACCATTATTATAACTGCTGTTATAAAATATAGGAAATATAATTTTATTTGAACATTTGACATTATTATTTACTATTTTAATTTTGAGGTTATTATTAATCCTACAACTTTATTATAAATAAAACACAACAAATATTTTTAGAAGGTTCCATCGGGGGTTGGCTTGTGGAGCACTCATGGGTCTCCCCTAGTCTAAATTCTAACCCTAAACAGAATAGACTAACAAAAAATTAGACTGATTCTTTATTAGGCTTCTTAACCTACAACTAGTGGAAATTAAAATGAGCCTAAGTCTAAAACAACAATTAACTCTTGTTGAAGAAGCGTGTAAGCAGATAATCTATTACAAATTAAAAATATCAAAATGAATTGGCCTAATTCGTTAATACTTAACCTACAACGAATTGGAATCAAAATTAGCCTAGATTACTTACATGAAACTACGACGTTTGCAGTATAAAACATATTTAACTCAAGCTACGCAATAAACGCACACATTATTAACAGAACACGCCAACATAAAACGCACTAGCAACTGCTTGGATGGATGACAAAGACAAACTAATATTTTCATTTACTGTATTTTGTTGAAATACAACCTGTCTGTGCATGTCGTGTAGCAGTGGATGTTACGTCATCAATACTACAATTAATTGTTGTGAACGTTTCTTCTTCTTCGCTTTCCCTAGCTATACCTTTCTTGGCCGGTTGGTTTTATGATTGCGTTCTAATTATTTTTTCAACTTTTAAACCCCGTGAAAAATCACAGTCTGATAATTAGACACACATCAGAAATACATCATTTAAAAAACAAACTATTGGAATACCTATCTAGGCCTACATAAGAATGCTGTGGGGGAGTTTTTACTAGTTAAATGTGTACAATAAGGACTATAAAACTGTAGGCCTACTTGTTAAACATTTTTATTTACATACGTTATTATATTTAAAAAAAGATAAAAAAAACTATCTTTTAATTGCTTTTAATTTAATATTGATAGGCCTAGATCAAATGATTTAGAAGTTATTAATATTATAGTAAAGAAATTAATAATGGAATATGTTTATATGTTATACGAAGATGTACGAATGTTTCCGAAGTTAAACGAGTATTATCTCCTCTTAAATTTGTGTACACAAATATATTGACGATAAAAGGTTGTATTTATATACAGTTTATAACATCAAAGCAAATATTGTAACGAATATATAGCATGCATTAGTTCTTTAGCTCATATTTTAAAAAATCAACTTCACAAGACATTATAACGATTGAAGTTGTAAACATAACCCCAAACTATAATTTACACTGAGGTTTTTTAAGCATTATAGATGAAATCAGCTGTTATATTATATTTGTTACTCATGTACGAAGTTTTATATTTTCGTCATGAGCTAGGTCCTTGCATCTGTCAAACCGAACTGCGTGCGAAGCAAGCAACGATCTCAGGTATTAGTAATAATAATCAATTAATCATTCGTAATTATTTTAAGATAAATTTAAACACAAACCAATTAAATATATGCTATGGGTAAATAGCCTAACATACATTGAGTTCCTAACCTATCTCAAAAGAAAAATGAACTAATTAGGCTCACTCGTTTGTCAGTCTGACAGTTGATTTTCTCTAAAACGGATAATGGTATTCCAATGAAATTTTACGCATTTATAGAGTGTGCTAATCAGCATAAATTCCTATAATAGGAACTAAAAAAATACTTTACTGTACGTTTTGGGGTTAAATATTTTGGAGGTACGTAGGCCACAACAAAAATGAATATTTCATGCAACTGTAGGAAGTAATTTTGTGATAGTTACACGAACAAATCAACTCCTATAAAAGCGAGTGTAGCCTACATACGTACGTACGTGAGTAAAAATAGAATTTAACAGCTGATTAATAATGCACCATCTGTAATAGGTACTTAAAACCCATCGTAGATTATACTTTGGGGTTATGTTTACAACTTCATTTTTTAAATATGAGTTATAGAACTAATGTATGCTACAATACGTTATACGTTATAAGATTTGCTTCGAAGTTATAAACTATATATAAATACAACCTTTTATCATCCATATATATATATTCGTTTATTTAAAGAAGAAATACCTATTCGTTTAACTTCGGAAAAATTCATACATCTTCGTATAATATATAAACATATTCGATTATTAATGTTTTCACTATAATATTAATAACTTCTAAATCATTTGATCAATCAATATGAAATAAAAAGCAATTAAAAGATAATATTTGTATCTTTCTTTAAATATGTAAAATAACGTATAGAAATATTTTTCTTTTAACAAATAGGCCTACAGTTTTATGATCCTTATAAAAATCGCCTTAACCTAAATAGGTCTGTTGTTTTTAAACAGTATTTTTTTACATGATGTATTTCTGATATTTATCTATCTAATTGATCTGCATGTGATTTTTCACGGGGGCTTACTAGTAATATTACAATATTCTGGATCTATAAGTACTACGTTCATATACATGTAAGAAGTAGGCCTACGCCTTCAAAAACCGTTTTACAAAATAATGTACGCCTACACTAAATAGGCTACTTCTACAAATACGTTAATAATAATATTGTTATAGATTAACTAACTCTTGTTTGGTGTAGGCCTATTTAATTTCAAATGGTAAGATAATAAACGCCTAGGCCAAATTTAAATAATTTTAGTTTTTATACATTTTTTGCAAACTTTTAATACTAGTTTCTGTATACCGTTTAAAAAAAAACAGTTTTAGGCTGTGCCTAACCTAAAATTATTTTGAATTATTGACGCTAATAAACTTAAATCACCTGTTATGAAGCGTTATGGTTGTTATAGTAAAGTACATAAAAGTGCCTATATAATGAGCTTTTTTAGGTCACACGTTAAAAACACAAAATGGTGTGTGTTATTTGCTTATTTAATTTAAACAATAATCCAACGTTGCTCAGAGTTTCAAATAGTTATGCAGCTTTAAACAATGTGAACACAGAAATAATCTTTGATTTCGTTCAGAAACTTTGCTCGCAACTCAATGTTCTTGGCATCGATTAAAAACGTAACATAGGCCATTTGATTTTTTTTAATCTCCTGGTTTTTTATATTTCAATATTTTAAAAAACACTTTTATCAAATAAATTGATTATGAATAACTGTGCGCAAAATGTATTACAAGCTCAACGAACTCGTGGTATTTAATTTATAACTGCCCTAGTGCGCGTGCGCGGATGAAAATAGACGGTAAACAAACTATTTTAATTACTGGACAGAATTAGACGACATTTGTATCAGACCATACAAACTGCGCTTTGATTGACGCCCCGAAGAAGTCGATTTTATCGATTGTCCCTAAAGGGGCCCACACACTATCAGTTTTCACTGCACAGTTTATCTATGCAAATAAAACTTCACAATTGTGTGAACTGTGTGGTGTACTTCAGTTTTCTCATCAGTTCTGTTCTCAGTTCTCGCAGTTTTTTCGAGCAGTATAGTTACAGTCATGGCGTTACAGAAGTAAAGAGCTGACGTGCGTGGCAAGAAACGACTAGACAAGACTGCGCAAACTGTTCGATACACCGAGCTGACTGCGCAGTTTATCCGTGCAAAGTAAGAGTCTCTTGCGCATGACCAAAGCCAGCGTAAAAATCTGCCATACTGCGCAGTTTCCTCAGTTTACCGCTCAGTCATGACGTCACACGTGATAAACTGCTCAGTTAAACTGCGCACGTACATGTTTGTAGTGTATATATTGTAAAAACACTTTAGTGACATAAATATTGTACGTCAAACCCCTTACAACCAAGGCCTATACATACTTAGATGTTTTAAAAAAGTGTTAAAAATTGGTTTTGGGGTATAGCAAAGTTTAGGAGGGTTCCACCACCAATGTAGGCTACCATTTATTCCGTAGATGGTTATTGTTATTGGTTAGTAAATTGTGCAGGGTTATTCAGAACTATACGTCAATGTCCCGTTAGCTCATTCTATAGGTAAAACTAAGAAAAATGTTCATATAAACATAGACCCGAAAATGCTTCGTTTTCCAGATATCCCCATTTCTTTTTTCTTACAAAATAATTCATATGTAGAGAAGTGTTTGACTGATTGAGTTCAAACTTGGCATGCAGTTTAACCTAACAATTACCTACCTCAAGAAAAATAAACGATTATATCCAATCATGAGTTTCAAAACGGCGGTTGGTTGAAAATGTCAAACCTAAATTACTCAAAACCCGTACATTGTAACACAAAATTTCAAAACAGCTTTTTTTGCAGCCCTTTCGATTCGCTATCGGATTTTGTAACAATCGCTTTTTACTTTCAAAACAATCGGATGAAGGATAATAGCTAAGTTAAAGATAATGACAGCAAATGTACATTCGATATTGTTGTGTTTACTGTGTTGGTATAGGATGCCGGGTTGAACAAACCAATTTTATTATTATTCTATTATCCTTTATTCGATTGCTTTGACAATTACACCATTCGATAGGGAATCAAAAAGGCTACAAAAAGGGTATCTTGACATTTTCTGTTAAAATTTACGGGTTTTGAGTAAATCAAAACAGTCGCCATTTTGAAACGCATGATTGGATACAATCGCTTATTCGTCTTGAGATAACATCATTGTTAGGTTAAAGTTCATGCCAAGTTTGAACTCAATCGATCAAACATTTATCTAGATATGAATTATTTTATAAAAAATGGCGGATATTTGGAAAACGAAACATTTTCGGGCCTATGTTTATACGAACTTTATCTTTTCTTTTTAGCTGTAAAATGAGCTACCGAGACATGGCCGTGCAGTTCTGAATCACCCTGTATATAGGCTACTACAGATAGTGCCAAGTAGTGTGAAGCGTCACTTGAGCATGCGCTGTAACGTCTTACCCTTTCCTACACGACTGTGAGTCTTTAGTACAGTCACCACCAAAAAGTGTTGATATGCACTACATAGAGGACATGAATTAAGTAGGGCAGGCGGCTCTGACTGTACTCCGCCGCGAGAGGGGAAATGTGGTGGGAGCCGGCGTAGGAGACTTGCACACCCCCTCTTCGCGCTCCATCCTGATTGGCGCTATCTGTACCGCCATAGCATTCGTGTTAGTAATATAATAATACTAATAAGTTATTTTGCCGTATAACAAATTAAAACGATACTTTCAACATACAAATTTGAGTTATATGTTGCGCGAATTTAGTTGCGCAGAATGGTGCGGTCGGAAATAAAGACGTATACTTCTGTGACTTATAAATACCACTAGCAGACTTACCTGCTACCTTCCAAGTTCAACTAATAGGTGCCCTTTTCAGTACGTATTCAAATACTATTTATTTGACTATTATTAAATTCAACCAATGAGTAAATTTACCAGTGAACAAAATACAAAATTAATATTTTTAAATAAATATTTAATTGAAAAAAAGCAGTTTGGGAACGCCGGTCTCCCTCGTTCCCATCCACCTACACCCCTAAGAGGGAGTTTGTGTGGTGTACACTCCCTCCCCCAAGTCAGGGCATGGCATGGACTTGGTAGTGGTTGCAATGTTCTGACGGTTTTCGTTCCAAAAACACTTTTTAGAAGTTGCTATTTTACAATCACTTTATAAGCTCGATAACTTTTGTAAATTTATGGTGAATTATTTAAAATTTAACCCCTCCGTACCTCCAAAACTATTTTTCGCAGCAAAAAAAAAGTACAGAACCGATTTTGACGTACTTTAAAAATGCGCAGAACAAACTAAGCTCTAAAGTTAAGGGTTTACGAGATATTTGCAAAAACAACCTAGAAAACAGACAGTTTTTACACCATCCACTCCCTCCCACACCCTAACCTGACGGTATTTCGTTGGAGACTTTTTACCACATTTAGAGCAAAGGGTAATGAACAACTTCCAACAATCAGACATTTGTTTTTATTTTTTTATTTCCCAGTTTGGCTATTTGGTGGTCTAATCCTACACTCTAATACGAGCAATGTCTGTTTGTCTGTACGAGCAATCTCGAGATCCAGCGGAAGGATTTTGCTGAAAGTTTGGAATTAGAGGTTTTTGAGTCTAAAAAATCGATTGGTGAAAACCACTACCTCTGGAAAACTCGTATTTTTCTATACAACTCATTTTAAAATTGAAAAATTTTAACTTATGGAGTTTAAAATCATTAAATATGTTTATTGACTATAATAATAACAGCAATCAGCTGTTTCCTATATTATTTCCACTATCAGCTGATTTCAAGGTTAAAACAATTTTTTAAATTTCTAACCTTTAAGTTTTGTGGTGAAATACATCTGTTGAAGTATTTTTATTTCGTATTAGAGTATAGGATAAACAGTTCATGTGTACGTAAGTTCAAAAAATATTCATATTTATTCAGTATGCGATTTGTATTTAGATACATTTTCCTAAAAAAAAAAACAATAAAAAAAACCGAGTAATTCTCGGTCGCCCAAGTACTTTTATTTTATACTATAGGTCAAATGAATATGGAAGTAAAAGATTTTAGTAAGATTATTGTTTTCAAACAAGAGTTGTAAATATTCTTATTTTAACCTAATTACCTGTATATTTAGTGCGGGGACATTATGTATAGTGTAGTGGCAGCACTGCGTGAACGTTACTGCATGTTTCACGAGTGAATATTTCATCAGGGTGTGGTCGGATGACGCATGGATGGTTAACGTCCATTATATTACTTGTATTAGCATTTTGTGCTTCTCTCGGTTCGTGTTAACACATGAAAAATCATGATGCATTTTATAACCCGCTTTAGATTCTAACATTTTACACTGGAATATTTCATTTGTTATAATTCAAGAGTTTCAGATCAGACGCTGAACGAAAGTTTGAAGATTGTGCCATGGGCGCCCATATGATATTTTCTAGACCGGGGTATGGGGATTAACACGTTCACTGCTAAGGACGCACATGTGAGCTTGACACTGAACACTATGAGAAGCGGCCGACGCACAATGCATTGCACACCAACCGCTGTATTGGGAGTATTTTCAATACACAATGCATTGCGTGCTTCGCACGCCAACCCCCGTATTGGGAGTATTTTCAATACACAATGCATTGAGTGCTTCGCACGCCAA
>JAGFPH010001557.1:138149-164596 GCA_018207615.1 Philaenus spumarius
TTTAACTAAATAACCGTTTACCTGAGTTACTTTTTATCTGAGTAACTGTTTAACTAAATAACCGTTTACCTGAGTTACTTTTTACCTGAGTAACTGTTTAACTACTTAACAGTTTACCTGAGTTACTTATTACCTGAGTAACTGTTTAACTAAATAACCGCTTACCTGAGTTACTTTTTACCTGAGTAACTGTTTAACTAAATAACCGTTTACCTGAGTTACTTTTTAAATAAATAATTTTTTACCTGAGTAACCGTTTACCTGAGTTACTTTTTACCAGAGTAACCGTTTACAAGAGTAACCGTTTACCTGAGTAAATGTTTAGCTGAGTAACCGTTTACCTGCTTAACTGTTTACAAGAGTAACCGTTTACCTGAGTAACTGTTTAGCTGAGTAACCGTTTAGCTGACTAACCGTTTATCTAAAAAACTGTTTACCTTAATTTATCTAAGTAACCGTTTACCTAAGTAACCGTTTACCTGAGTAACTATATACCTAAGTAACCGTTTACCTGAGTAACCGTTTTCCTGATTAACCGTTTACCTGAGTAACTGTTTACAAGTGTAACCCTTTACCTGAGTAACCGTTTGTCTGAGTAACTGTTTATCTGAGTAACCGTTTACCTGAGTAACTGTTTACAAGAGTAACCCTTTACCTGAGTAACTGTTTACCTGCGTAACCGTTTTTCTGAGTAACGGTTTACCTGAGTAACTAGCAAACTGAATCCACATCTTTATTTTTTACCTGAGTAACTGTTTACATGAGTAACCGTTTACCTAAGTAACGGGTTACCTGACACTCTGCTTCCCCGTTTCCCTTAGATATTAATTTGTGAGATGGAAATTTCACATCCTTTTTTCATGATGACTCTGCCATAACTGATGAAAAATGTTATTTGAAAGATTTGTTTAACTGTGAACATAAGTATTTTTTAAACGAATTAATTTATAATTTTCTTTGTACTCGCAAAAAAGCGCCATTTACCCAAAAGGTGTTGGTAAAATGTAACATCACCAGTAGAGTTGAGTAACCCAATGATTTCGTAGTAAACAAACAACATTCCCTCTTTGTATTATACCGCAGCGTAAATTAAATCAGTAACAGTTTTTCTTGAAATAAAATTCAAGTTTAAAATTGAAAAAGTTTTATCTTGCTTTTACACTATTGCGGGATGAGGTTTTCTAAAATTACCAATTGACCTACTATAACACCAATTAATAATATTATTACCCTAATAAGGTCCGTCACGTTTTTATTACGAAATAGGCCTTCTTATAAACATTAGGATAAAACACTGTAGGTTGGGGAGAAAGGACTCCCAACATAACAGACAACACCAACAGTGACACAGACACAGGGCACAGACACAATCACAGCGTGACTGTAATGTAACTGTAACTACAAACAACAAACAACAAAATAGTAATCCCTACGGATTAAAGGTTTACTGCCAATATTCACCAAAGTAGCGCAATGTTTTCGAAATGTTAGCATTAACATTTCGTATCATTCTTGTCGCATCATTAAGACGACATGTTTCGGAGCCGGAATTACATCATCAGGTCTTTCGTGAAATACTGCCGGTGGTTACCTCTGTCTTCTGTAAGTATTTTATAGCCGTATCTTAGAAATTGTGGGAGCGAAAAGAAAGTAGGTCGTTGAAGATGTAGTCTTTTTGATTTTTTAATGCTTTAAATATTTCTTACTCTTCATTAGCATTCATTAGCCTATCTTTTGTGCAAATGTGTTGGGCTTCTACAGAAGCGTGGAAGTCCCCCGGGCTAAGTTTTTGTTTGGCAAGGTGACGTGCATAATCGGACTTGGTAATGCTAGATGAGCGATTTTTTTTGTTATTAGTGTTGTGTATAAGTGGATGCCCTATTTATTTTAATGTGCGACGATCTCTTCGGAGTGATAAAGGCCTGAAGATGGAGTTCCGGCTCCGAAACATGCCGTCTTAAACGATACGACAAGAAGTCACGTGACGGACCTTATTGCGGTAGTATTATTATTAATTACAATAGTGACTTGGTAGCACAAACATGCAATTCATACTGTAACACTTTGGTAACATTGTAATTACTGTAATACAATTGCAAACTGCAAAACAAACGTTATCGCTAATATCATTAGGGAGAACGATTTAGTTCTTGAAACGTGAACGTGCGTTTCAATTACTTGCAAGAAACACGGACAAATTCAGACCCAAATAAAAAGTTACTTAATAACGTACTACGCCTTACCCACTGCAGCAAAGCAATATATAAAGAAAGTAGTCATAAATTAAATTTATTGAGGTATATTTTAAAGAATGTCAAGTTATCTTTCCCCTAGGGAACGGGGGGAACTGTTTCATTATCTTATTCCCTTACAGAGTTTATAGAGGTCTAACCTGCAGCATACAAATCAATACTAAACAAGTCTTTTGTACGATATTGTTTTTATATTTTGCTAAATAAATTATTAACATTTCAACAGTGTTGCTTTCGTTTAGTTAAATTTGTTCTAGTTTGATCTATATTTATGTGGCATGTAATACGATAACACAATGTAGACCTCGGGCAACATAAATATACGAAGTTGAACAAAATATAGCATGTGTAATGAATAAATACACGTTCCAAGCAACTGTATATACAGGGTGACTCCGAACTCTCTGGACCAATTTTGTGGATATGTTCCTGGGATCCAGACAAACATATTTTACAATATAAACATGGGTCTACAGTGCTTATTTTTTCGTCTGTCTGTATGTGTTTTTTACAAAATATTTTTATAAGTAGAAAAGATATTGAGCTCAAACTTTGTATACCTATTTGTTGCGTAACCTTTTATCACTGTATGAAAAATTAGAATATTATTTTCAATATTTTCATGCCAAGTATCTCAAAAACCGCTAACTTTACAAAACAATTACAAGAGACAAAAAAGTTTGCTTTTTTAATGACAAACGCAATGATGTTTTCATTTTGTCTGTAGCTCAAAGGATAACAGAGATATTGGAAATAAATTGAAAGTATATTTCTTGGTAGTTGTCAACAATACCCAGAAGTAGGCCTACTCTAGAAAGAAAATATTTTAATGTTATTATGAGATAAAATAATAAATTATTTGCATAAGGTTCCAAGCACTTTCTAAGCTGATTCCACTAGCCAAAAATAACGAACAAAGTTCATGTATTCATAGGTCCGGAAATACTTCTTTAGAGAGTTACAGCTGGCGAAAGATTTCACCCGTGTTTCAGATTACTGTTGAATTACAAATGAATCCCTATTGAAATATGTGAGGCGTTAATTAAGGTGTAAAATTTAATTTAATTTACGTAAGATGGGCAGATAAATTTAACAAATCAGGACCCCTGTATATCATGTTTTTTAGACCGAATTTTGCGTTTTGGGTAAAATATCGCAACAATTACTGAAGTTACAGAACTGGGACCTATTCTACTCAAGAGAAATAAGCGATTATATCCAATCATGCGTTTCAAAATAACGGCTGTTGGAAAATTTTAAACCTAAATTACTCAAAAACCGTAAATTTTAATAAAAAATGTCAAGACTCGTTTTTTGTAGGCCTTTTGTTTTTTTATCGGATGGTGTTACTGTCAAAACAATCGGATGGAGGATAATACTTAGGTTAAAGATAATAACAGCGTTATGTACATACAATGTTGTTACGTTTACTGTGTTGGAATAGGATGCCGGGTTAAACAAACCAGTTATTACACATAACTTAACTATTATCCTTCATCCGATTGTTTTGACTGTGGACATCTGATAAGGAACCCAAAGGGCTACAATAAAGGTGCCTTGACATTTTGTGGTAAAATGTACGGTTTTTGGGTAATTTAGGTTTGAAATTTTCAAACAGCCGCCATTTTAAAACGTATTGTTGGATTTAATCGCTTATTTTTCTTGATATACATCATTGTTAGGTTAAACTTCTTGCCAAGTTTGAATTCAATCAATAAAACCATTCTCTAGATACGAATTATTTTGTACAAAAACAAAATGGCGGATATCTGGAATACTAAGCGTTTTCGGGCCTATGTTTTTACGAACTTTTTTTCTTATTTTGGTCCACGGAACAATATCCTGAAGTTTGGGTACAGAGTTTTCTTACCCCCTGTGAATGTAATAAAAATACCACCGACTCATCACGAAATCTCAAAAACCACCAAACGGATTGGAATGAAATTTGGTATGCAGCTTCCTCTAGGGCCGTAGATCTTGGCTAAGAAAAGTTTTCAAAAAATTCGAAATTTTAGAGGGGTTTGAGGGGTTACTAAAATCACCATAATAAAAACATAGTAACAAACACTGTGTTTTATATATATAGATTACAAAAGGTAACAGTTACTTGGCTGACAAACAAAAGTAAAAGCAATTGGTGTGGTCGGGCGTGGAAG
Source organism: Philaenus spumarius (assembly GCA_018207615.1). Lineage (NCBI taxonomy): Eukaryota > Metazoa > Arthropoda > Insecta > Hemiptera > Aphrophoridae > Philaenus > Philaenus spumarius. Next base: position 142,558 of record JAGFPH010001557.1, read on the forward strand.
ACCTTTGGTTTCAGCAAGGGTGAGTTTGACACGAACTCTGCCCGATCACTTAGTACTAGGTTAATATTTGTAATTGATATTGTGAAACGATTTTCATTTTTCACGATTGTTTCGGAGGAAACTTTGTAGCTGTTAAAAGAGAAACAAGTTCCTGGTCCGTCGTCATAAGAACAACAACTAAAACTATTTTATTTTATCGTTTGTCATTTCAGATTGCCAAATAATGGTTTTGATTGATCGTAAATTTGTAGAATATTATAACGTTATACACAATCGAAACCAATTTCTGAAAGTACATTTTCAATTTGGTTTTCTGGCGAAAATATTCCATGCACTGTCATCGCCTGAATACCAACTGTCCTGCTACACACATCTGAGGTACGGACAAAATAACTGCAAACATAATTCCTTGCTACTTGTGTGAAACACAAGATTTGCCTTAAACTAATAAAATCTATTAATAAAAAGTTGTATTATTAGCTAATTTCCATAGGAAAAATGAGCAATTGCAGTGGCCCTTATGGTAAGACCCAAGGTCGGTAGTAGCAAATGAGCACCGATCATGGTCTCCAGAACACGTTTTGGGGTGTCATTAAAAATCATATATATATATATACGACGGACGCATTTTACGTCCGATTTGGACCAAATTTGGTACACACATTGAGTTTCTACGTCGTTTGAACTGGTAGGTTAGCCAAAAAAATTGACCGGAAGTAGACCACATTTTTGACCGGAAGTAACTTTATGTATATATGTGTGCGCACTCTAACGGACGCATTTTACGTCCGATTTGGACCAAATTTGGTACACACATTGGGTTTCTAAGTCGTTTGAAGTGGTAGGTTAGCCAAAAAAATTGACAGGAAGTAGACCACATTTTTGACCGGAAGTAACTTTATGTATGCGCTCTCTAACGAACGCATTTTACGTCCGATTTGGTCCAAATTTGGTACACACGTTGGTTGTCTAAGTCACTTGGACGAGTTCGTTAGCCAAAAGAATTGACGGGAAATAGACCACATTTTTGACCGGAAGAATCATGTATATAATTGTACGCGCTCTAACGGACGCATTTAATGTCCGATTTGGTCCAAATTTGGTACACACGTTGGTTGTCTAAGTCACTTGGACGAGTTCGTTAGCCAAAAGAATTGACGGGAAATAGACCACATTTTTGACCGGAAGAATCATGTATATAATTGTACGCGCTCTAACGGACGCATTTAATGTCCGATTTGGTCCAAATTTTTAGTACACAGGTTGGTTTTCTAAGTCGTTTGGACGAGTTCGTTAGCCAAAAAATTTACCGGAAGTAACAATATTTTTTTTGATTTTTCGTACTAGAATTAAATTTTGTTGAAGTTTTCTTTACAAGAAATAATACGAAATAATTCTGCACATTTTGTTTTTTTACGCGACCTTATAGCCCATCTGGCTCTCCCAAAAACCATCAAAACGTAAAATACCGTAAAAGTACCAGAATTAAATCCACGACTTTTACCGTGGTGACCGATGGTTATTTATTTGGTACATGCTGGCAGCACCTACGTGAGTAGATCAATTTCCCAAACAGTTGTTTGAAACCCAAAAACATATATAAATTTAATTTTGGAAATTCGCTCAACTCACGTCAGCCGTTCAGCTGCGTGGTCGAATTATTAAGAAACTATATTGTTGTCGTTGGATAAATGCTTGGAAAATTAATAAGTATTTTAAAAATTACTAATTCAATTACGTATGTAATTACAGGTCACGTGGACATCGGCACGCCCTCGTCTTCAAGAAAGGGGTAATGTATGAACTGCTTTATAAAATCAATAACATTCGTTCTCATTTGAACAAATTGTAAACCTTGTTAGAAAGTCGTACGAAGAAACAGAATGTAAAACTGGGATTTTTATTCCAATAAAAGACTTTCCTCTTTTCTTCTGGATGAAGAAGGAATAAATCAATTTATTCATGAGCATAATGTAAATCCTGTTCACAAATTCCTGCAAACGGTTATCTACATATATATAAGCGAAATACCACTCACTCACTCACTCACTCAATCATCACGATTTCTCAAAAACTACCGAACGGATTGAAATGAACTTTGGTATGTAGCTTTCTCTAGGGCCATAGGTGCTCACTAAGAAAGGGTTTGAAAAAATTCGAAATTTTAGGAGGGGTTTGTGGGGATCAAAGTTATTAAAAAACGATTTCTTCAAAACTACCGAACGGATTGGAATGAAATTTGGTATGTAGCTTCCTCTAGGGCCATAGGTGCTCACTAAGAAAGGGTTTGAAAAATTCGAAATTTTAGGAGGGGTTTGGAGGGATCAAAGTTATTAAAAAACGATTTCTTCAAAACTACCGAACGGATTGGAATGAAATTTGGTATGTAGCTTTCTTTAGGGCCATAGGTGCTTACTAAGAAAGGGTTTGAGAAAATTCGAAATTTTAGGGGGGTTTGGGGATCAAAGTTATTAAATCACGATTTCTTCAAAACTACCGAACGGATTGGAATGACATTTGATATGTAGCTTCCTCTAGGGCCATAGGCACTCGCTAAGAAAGCGTTTCAAGAAATTCGAAATTTTAGGGAGGGGGATTTGGGTTGATCAAAGTTATTAAATCACGATTTCTTCAAAACTACCGAACGGATTGGAATGAAATTTGGTATGTAGCTTAATCTAGGGCCATATTTGCTCACTAAGAAAGGGTATGAAAAATTTAGAAATTTTAGGAGGGGTTTGGGGAGATCAAAGTTACTAAAATCATAATTTTAGATCTTTTATTACTATGACAATAGTGCTTTTATTATTTAAGATCTATATATATAAAAGCCAAATACCACTCACTGACGTAACACTTAAAAACAATACAATTACGTTAAAAAGGCTGAAAATACCAACCACCACGGGCAACGCCGTACGGGTCAGCTAGTGAAATTATATTTGTAGCGAGATGTATCCCGTCTTTCCACCGATTGTGCGTGCATTTATTAAGAAAACAATTAGTAACCGATAAAGTCGGTACAAACAAAAGCAGTTGTTCAGCCCTTCTGGTTGTTTCTGTGGGACTAAAAATAGTTCGCGAGCCACTGGATCCTGTAAATAAACCATACTTCAACGTTCTTTGGCTTCGGACTCTTTCCTTTACAGAAAGCCAGTCGGTTTATACGATTTGAACACAAATGTTTATTACTCGACTCTATTTTTAGCCGTTATTTAATGCACGAGCGTCCGAGAACTGTGCGCGCACAACTTAGCCTAGTTCCAATAAACATTTCTTTCCCAATGTCTGTACGCCGTGAATGCAAAGACGGTGATTAAACCATCTTGTTTATCGTGTAACAAAGCAAGAGGATTTTAGAATTATTTGAAAAAAATAACCTGATTAAAGTAAATTTGTTGAGGTTAAATCACTACAAACAAAGCACAATGAATAAACCAAGTAAAATAATTAAGTAATAATAAATAAAAGTTATACATTTAATTATCTAATACTAGCTGGCCCGGTCCGGCTTTGCTCGGATAGACAAATTAAAAAAGGGTCTGCTTTAGTGGCGGCCATCTTGGATTTTTATCCCATAAGAGCGATGTTAAATTATTTCAAACCATTTATTTCGTTTATTTTTTATCATAAAATTATCTGCAAGGTCTCATTTTAAGCACAGTCACAATACGCATCCGTGTTGCGATTTAGTTTTTTTTAATGCTTTTGATTTGTTCTGTAATTGACATTTTGTAAGTACAAAGTTTGCATTTTTTTATACCACAATAAAAAATAATTTGCAAGCCGGATCCGAAATTTTATAAAGAATATTCAGTTTTTTTTCCAGCACTCAACTACAAAAGATGGACTTATAAAATGGTTTTAAATGAGGCAGTGTCAAAGCGCTCAGCTGCAAGAAATTGCACTGTTTAGATACGGTTATAGAGAGAAGCGCTTGCGTTTCCGGTTGCTTTCTCGTTTACTGGAGCAAACCCTTAAATGTATACTAACCAGAAAAATACATCAATAAATATATGGAACTTCTCCGAAACGGCTTCACCGATTTTTATGAATTTTGTTGTATATATTTGGTAGGTCTGAGAATAGATTGTAGGCTATATTTTACCCCTAGGCCCTGTCCAGAATTTTGTATTCTTATTTTTTGGAGAAATACCACTCACTCATCACGAAATCTCAAAAACCACCGAACGGATTTTAATGAAATTTGGTATGTAACTTCCTCTAGTGCCCTAGGTGCTCGCTAAGAAAGGTTTTAAAAGAAATTCGAAATTTTAGGGGGGCTTTCAAAGTTACTAAAAAAAACACCGAACGAATTGGAATGAATTTTAATATGCCTGTTAGCTTCTAAACAGGCCTATATAGCTTCTAAACAGGCTTATTAAAGCCTAAATGAAGTGCCTACATTTTCCTTTCACCAGAACCAGAAGGGTAATTTTATGATTTCTTTCATTGTTTGTTTAAGTTTATAATATTGTTGAAATTATTGTATAATAGTATTTAAGTTGAAATTGAATTATTTTAAGTTAATATGTTGTTTAATAATTGTTTAAAGTTACATATCATTATTTAGTTTTATTATAACTAACAGTTAATAGTGTTACCAATTCTTTTGTACCAGGAAAATAATGAATATATATAAAAAAAATATGTAACTTCCTCTGGTTCCCTAGGTGCTCGCTAAGGTTTTAAAAAAAATATAAATTTTAAGGAGATTTAGGGGGGGGGGTCAAAGTTACTAAAAATATCCTTAAAAAATACATAGTGTAATGTATTTATTGATTTTGTTTAATATACATTTAAATTTAATTTGTCTATCCGTGCAAAGCCGGATCGGGTCAGCTAGTATATATATATATATATATATATATGTCTGTTTTCTATAATATTCCTTAGTATGTGTTAAGCTGCCGTCACTGGCGGAACCATCTAAGACTCAGTTTTGTAGAATTTACTAAAAATGTTGTGTTTGTTTTGTCATCAATCACAAAATTTTGCACGAATATTGCAGAAACAGTCCCGTTATAAAATCACATATTCGTCCCAATTTTTGTTCAGTTAAAACAACTTACGTTATTTCAAAAAGTAATTTGTAAGCATCAATTATTATTAGGCCTATATATATTATTTGTATAGTGACCCAGACCACCCGCCTGATATATGCTACTGGCAAACGCATCAACCAAGAGCCGTAGTTTAAAAGTTTTCTGCTAGAAGTATATTATAAGTTTTAGATATATAGGGTGCGCCAGAAACTGAGTACTCTCGTCCCATCCTTAAAACAGCAAACATGGGTTTAGCTTTGAAAAATATTCAAGATTTTTTTAAAATAAAACTTCCGAATCTATGTTTTTGGAACTAAGTTTCTTAACGTGGGTTGCGGTAGGCGTTAACAAACAGAAAATGTAATACGTAACAAAAAAGTGTCATTAATTGGTTGCTATGGCAATTACAAATATAAAATACAAGTAATGAGAAAAGCGTTACCAAATTGGTTGCTATGGCAATAAATGTAAATACATTCAAAAAACATGTGTTTTGCAACATGAATTTTTAAATTAAAAGACGACCGGTTCCGTCAGGCGTAGTACAGATATTATCGTCAAGAGCTGAAATTTTAGGTTAAACCTAGAAAGTAATTTTAAGTCTAGCTAAACAAAAAATTATTGTATGTGTGTTGCCGTTAAGACAGGTAAAATAAATTAAACGTACACACAATAGTTTTATGTTAGGCCTAGACGGATGAACAAACATTTTATGTTTATTGGATGTATTTAAAGTGAATGGACATTTAACTGTGTTTACCATCTTAGCTTTGATGTTATAATTAATTCTACACATTTATTATAATAACATTAAACGTATGGAAACAGTAAATATTTGTATAAAAAACAATCTAATAATAAACGGCAATTGAAAGATTAAAATTATGTGTGTACGTTGCCGTTGAGGCTGGTAAAAGAATCGAAGAAAAAGTGTGATGAACTTCGTCCAAGGCGGGGGTCCAACGACCGCACACATTTCCTTTTTTTATTTTAAAATGTTGTCCACAATAGTCTCAAATACTATTTTACAAACCGGAGTATTGCGGTTTGTACCTCAAGCCTAAGACCAAGGTATATTTTTTGTTTAGGCCCTACCATCTTAACTGCCCTCAAATATTATTTTAAAACCAATAGATAAAAAAAATATTGCTTTCAATTTGAAAGAATTCCTTAGCAATGATATTAAAAATAGCAACACTCAGATTTTGAAACTATAGGGCGAAATTTTTAAATGAAAACAGAAATTTGGCCCTTCTACTCGTAGTGAATAGGTAGGTGGTCTGGGTCACACTGTAAATGTAAGATTAGACAAATAGAATAACACTAACCAGAAAGACTATAACAGCCTAACCAACTGAGATATCACAGAATACCATTATTAGCGAATTTCCATAGGAAAAATGAGCTATTGCAGTGGCCCTTATGGTAAGACCCAAGGTCGGGAGTAGCAAATGAGCACCGATCATGATCCACAGAACACGTTTTGCAGTGTCATTAAAAATCATATATATATATATGTATATATGTGTTCGCACTCTAGCGGCCGCATTTTAAGTCAGATTTGGTGCACATGTTGGCTGTCTACGTCGCTCGGACGTAAAAAACATCCAACAATCGCAAGCACGTTTTTTGACCGGAAGCAACTATTTTTTTAGATTTACCCTAAGAGAATTAATTTTTTTTTTTTGAGTTTTTTCTACAAATATAAATGTAGGATGTTATTATGCACATTTTGTTTTTTTTACGCGACCTATAGCTCGCTTGGTTCCCCCAAAATCGATCAAAACGTAAAATACCATAGAAGTAGGCCTACCCGGTTCAAAGCCATGTGGTGGATTCTACCGTGGGGTTGGCGTGCGAAGCACGCAATGCCTTGTGTGTTGAAGATACTCCGAAAATTAGGAATGGCGTGCGAAGCACGTAATGCTTTGTGTATTGAAATTACTTCCAATATGCGGAATGGCGTGCGGAGCACGCAATGCTTTGTGTGTTGAAGGTACTACCAATATGCGGAATGGCGTGCGAAGCACATAATGAATTGTGTATTCAAGATACTCCCAAGACGGGGGTAGGCGTGCAAAGCACGAAATGCAATGTGTATTGAAGATATTCCCGATATGCGGAATGGCGTGCGAAGCACGCAATGCTTTGTGTATTGAAGATTCTCCCAATATGCGGAATGGCGTGCGAACCATTTTGCAGCTATTCAGCACCGTCGTCAATAGACCTATTTCCCAATGTTGGTTGAAACCCTAAAGCATAGGCCTATAAACTTAATTTTGGAAATTTGCTCGACTCACGTCAGCGGTTCAGCTGCGTGGCCGAATTGTTTGTACAGAGATCGGAACCAGTTTAGTAAAAGACAAAGCCTTCGTGTGTTTTAACGTGCCAATAGACAAAGAAGACGTTCACGATAAATGATCGACCTTGAAGGTGTTGAAAGCGTAACGCAGCCATTAGGCCCGAAGTCCTGTCATTAAACGGCTATTAACTAAACCCATACAACCCATTGTCCCGTTGGGCAACGATAAATTAGTACTAAATGGAGCCATTAATATTCAACTTTTTTTGTAAACGGTGGGCAGTCATATGTTATCAGTGGCGTGGTCATGTTGCTAGAGCGGTAATACGGTGGCCCAAGGATCTTATTGCTGTTGGAGAAACACAAACTATAATCTACCCTACGTTGTGATTGTATTCCCAAAACAAATAAGCAGGATAAATAAATTCATGAACCATGGATCATGTTTAGGGTTAACATTATAATACTGTATTAACCTTTGCTGATATAAGTCATGATTATAAAAACAATCATGATAATGTATTGAAAGATAAATTGAAATACAGTTAAAATATATTTATTCAATACAATAAAGACTTTCGAAGATAGACAGTTCAAGGCCGTAGCCAGGGGGGTAGGGGTCAACCCCCTCCTTTCCGAAACCCCGAAATTTAGTACAGTAGTAAAAAATAATACTAGGTTTAAAAAGTGCAAATTAAATTATGAAATAGACAACACAACAGAGGATCCAACAACATATTTTACATCATTGTGCATTGCAAGCATACTGATATTTAGATTTGCTTGATTAAACTACATACAACGTACAATACACATGGGTGCAGTAGGTTACAGCCTCACTCTCTTGTGAGCTTGATCTGATCTAAAATAAGAAAACTATGAAAGTCCAACAAAAATACTTTACTCTAACAAAACACTCAATGCTCTGTGTATTTAAAATACTTCCAATACGGGGGTTGGCGTGCGAAGTACGCAAAGCACTGTGTACTGAAGGTACTCCCATACGGGGGGTTGGCGTGCGAAGCACGCAATGCATTGTGTATTGAAGATACTCCCAATACCCGTTGGCGTGCAATGCACTGTGCGTCGGCCGCTTCTCATAGTGTTCAGTCAAGCTCACATGTGCGTCCTTAGCAGTGAACGTGTTAACGCGATGATAGTACTCAAACGATAAAGTCATAAAACGTTTTGAACCAATCATATTAGCCACGGATCAATTATATAATTATATTATATTGCATGTGAGTACTCACGTCTGTTGATCCTTTTTGTTTTTTCTCTCAATAAAACAATTGCAATTCGGGCATGAAATACCCATCATCAGGTTTTATAAACATATCACATACACAAGAACACAAAGACACACATATTTTTCACTCCGTGTGGAGATCGTTAAAGTCAAAACACGCACTTTTTTATTACGAGCATTGGTGTGCACACCGCATCAGTTGTTTAAGATGGTATAATAATTGGTTTGTTCAACCCGGCGTCCTATATCAACAAAGTAAATACTACAATACTGATGTACATTTGCTGTAATTATCTTTAATTTAGCTATTATCCTTCATCCGACTGTTTTGGTAGTTACACCATCCAATAGGGAATCAAAAGGTCTACAAAAAAGGTACCTTGACATTTTTAGTTAAAATGTACATTTTTGGAGTAATTTAGGTTTGAAATATTCAAACAGCCGCCATTTTTAAACGAATGATTGGATTCAAACGATTATTTTTTTGAGATATACCATTGCTAGTTTAAACTTCATGTCAAGTTTGAACTCAATCAGTCAAACCTTTCTCTAGATATGAATTATTTTGTACAAAAAAACAAAATGGCGGATTGCGACTAAACTAAGCCGAATTCGAAAAAGTTTTACTGAACGTTTTTTATTTATTTCAATGTGTACAATACGATCCTGTACTGCTACGGTTTTTAGGGACACCCTGTATATTACTTTTTCAACTCCTAAACATAATATAATATAGGCAGTCACGTGTTATAATGTTCACCTTCTCTTCACAACTTGGCGGCTATATTATTAGCGAATTTCCATAGGAAAAATGAGCTATTGCAGTGGCCCTTATGGTGAGACCCAAGGTCGGGAGTAGCAAATGAGCACCGATCATGGTCCCCAGCACACGTTTTGGGGTGTCATTATAATTCATAGGCCTATATATATGTATATATATGTGTTCGCACTCTAGCGGCCGCATTTTAAGTCAGATTTGGTTTAAATTTGGTACACGTGTTGATTGTCTATGTCGCTCGGACGAGTTAGTTAGCCAAAAAAAATGCAACAACCGTAAGTACGTTTTTTGACCGAAAGTAACTATTTTTTAGATTTGTACTACGAGAATGATTTTTTATGTGTTTTTTTCTAAAAATATGAATGTAGCATGTTATTCTGCACATTTTTTTTACGCGAGCTTTTAGCTCGCTTGGTTCCCCCAAAATCGACCAAAACGTAAAATACCATAAAAGTACCCGGTTCGAAGCCAAGTGGTGCAAACTCGCGAGGCCACTAGGAGCAAGCAAATTCTACTAATATATTGCGTACACACAGACAGCTGTTCGGGGGTTGGCGGGCGAAGCACGCAATGCTTTGTGTGTTGAAGATACTCTCGATACGGGGGTTGGCGTGCGAAGCACGCAATGCTTTCTGTATTAAAGCACAGACTATAGAACTAGTCTGTGATTAAAGATACTCCCAATATTCGAAATTGCGTGCGAAGCATTTTGCAGCTATCCAGCACCGTCGTGAATAGATCTATTTTCCAAATTGTTGGTTGACACCCTAAAACATAGGCCTAAAAACTTTATTTTGGAAATTTGCTCAACTCACGTCAACGGTCCAGCTGCCCGGTCGAATTATTTGGTTTTTCGTTGTGTGTGTGTTAGTAGATTATAACTTTTTGTATTCCGTACTTAAAAAATATATGTTAACTTATTTCCCTGACAAATATATTGAAATGCCGCTCGTTGTAACCATGTTTAATTCAATCGTCCATGCACAGTGTACACTCAGTTACAATGATAAAGTTACAAGAAGTTATACGTAATAATAATGCACATAATTGTGGATATTCTATTGGTTAAAAGCAATAGAGCATGACGGTAGGCGGCAATGGCTCTGACCTAGACACGAAGGCGGCTCAATAGTTTAACCCCCAACCCCCCTCCCCTTCTACCTTATTATCCGGCATTATTTGAAATTCCTTTTCAGCTAGATTAAACGGCGTAGCGTTAGCATTCCATAATAAAACAGATTTGCTCATATTTAAATGGAGAAAACAGCGTTCGGTGAAACAACACAGAATGCATTCTGCCGTGTAAAAATATTTAATTAAGTAGAATAAAGGTATCACTGGTTGGTTTAGTTATTATATCGTACTCTTAACCCTTTTGTTTAACTGACAAAGAATATTTTACAGTTTATGTTCTTTGTTTATACTGCACTAAATTATAAGGAATAAAAGTGTTTCTGTTACGATTTACTTCAGAAACAGCTTATTAAATTTCAATGAAACTTTGACTGCTGTGTTACACATTTTCAACCGGGTAACACAAATCTATACGATAAACGTTATAACAGTATCCCTTTGTTTTGGAAATTTGTAATATTTTCAATGGATTTTTTTAGAGATTTATATCATGACTTCGTATTGTTTTGTTGAAATTATCATATCACGGAAACATCAAATTAATTTAAGAATTGTAACATTGCCTTGCATTTGTGCGGTCTATATTAAAGTTTACTAAAGAATACCGTTGCGTGGCGGCCAATAGGATGGGCGCGCAGCGTTGCCATATCTGCTAGTCTCGAACACTGCTGGTATTTACCGCTCGAGGCTATACGTGCCCTATTATCGTATTTGTTTAGTAGGCCTAGAATCCTGACAGCCGCGTTCGGTTAGAAGCGTGGGAAGAACGTGACAACGTCGCACTATAGTCTATCCGCTCGGCCGTGATACCTGACTTCTCGGAACTCAACGCCCCCTCCATACCCGCTCGCCTGGCCTGCCGGTGGCAAACTAGTGGGGGCGATTGGAGGGTTCAAGGTCTCGGTGTACACAAGCCTGTCCCTCAACCATCTTGGATTTTTATCCCATAAGAGCAATGTTAAATTTCAAATCATTTATTTCGTTTATTACTTTCCCAAAATACAATAATAATGATACAAACCCTTTTACTTTCTCACTATAAAATACTATAGTATAGAGAAAGTATAGTGATCGCAAAAAAAATCGATGTTGAGATTTTTGTGGAAATATCCGTTTTGGGACCCCCTGAGTCCAAAAAAGTGGGTTTTACAAAATGTCTGTCTGTATGTCTGTCTGTATGTGTACAAAGCTAGAGAGAAAACTATTCGATCGATTTCAACCAAACTTGCACTAGACATGTCAAGCAGGCCTGTATAGATGCACGAAAAAGGGTTTTGAAAATTTTTGAAAAAAACCCCGTTTTTGGCCAAAAAACCCCAAAAAATCAGTAATAAGTTTTTTATAAAAAAACCGCTCTAAGGATTTTGATCAAATTTGGCTAATTTGTAGCCTTTAATGTGCCCTACCATATGCAAGAAACAGCATCTTTCTAAAAATTCTCGTTTAGCTAATAATAATAATAATAATAACTGATTTTTGGGGTTTTTCGGCCATAAAAGTGGCTTTTTTCAAAAATTTTCAAAACATTTTTTCGTGTATCTATAAAGACATAATTAACGTGTTTGGTGCAAATCTGTTCGAAATCGATCGAATAGTTTTCTTTCTAGATAATAATAATATTTATTAGGTAATGTAAAACATTAATAAAAAATCACCTCTCCTACCCCACCCTACAAGTCACAGTGAATCTATTTAATAATTTAAATATGTTTGTGAGAAAGTATGTGCCAGTTCCTGGTACCGTTTATTAGCGAATTTCCATAGGAAAAATGAGCTATTGCAGTGGCCCTTATGGTAAGACCCAAGATCGGGCGTAGCAAATGAGCACCGATCATGGTCCCCAGAACACGTTTTGGGGTGTCATTAAAATTCATAAATATATATGTATATATATATATTTATATATGTGTTCGCACTCTAGCGGCCGCATTTTAAGTCCGATTTGGTTCAAATTTGGTATACATATTGGTTGTCTACGTCGCTCGGACGAGTTCGTTAGCCAAAAAAATCCAACAACCGGAAGTACGTTTTTTGACCGGAAGTAACTATTTTTTTACATTTTTACTACGAAAATGAAATTTTTTTAGAGTTTTTTCTAAAAATATAAATGTAGGATGTCATTCTGCAAATTTTGGTATTTTTACGCGACCTTCTAGCTCGCTTAGTTCTCCCAAAATCGACCAAAACGTAAAATAGTATAGAAGAACCCGGTTCTAAGCCAAGTGGTGCAAACAAAAAATTCTACTAATATATTGCGTACACACAGACAGCTGTTCAACGCCTTCGTGAGTAGACCTATTTCCCAAATTTTTGGTTGAAACCCCTAAAACATAGGCATATAAACTTAGTTTTGGAAATTTGCTCAACTTACGTCAGCGGTTCAGCTGCGTGGTCGAATTATTTATCTTAAAATTGTTTGCAAGGTCTCATTGTAAGCACAGTCACAATACGCATCCGTCTTGCAAATTTACATTTTTTTTATGTTTTTGATTTGTTATGTAATTGACATTTTGTAAGTACGAAGTTTGAATTTTTTTCCCAACACAATAAGAAATTAATAATGAAAAATAATTTATAATATAATATAATAATAATAATAACAATAAGAAATTGCACTGTTTGGATAGGGATTCAGTGAGAAGCGGTTGGGTGTCCGGTTGCTTTCTCGTTTACTGGAGCAGACACTTAAATTACACATACATTTACACGCACATACGCATTACACTTCGCATCGAATTTGAATGGTTCACCAAAATTATACGGCTTGTCAGTTGACTAAGAATCGATTTGAAATGTGGACGCATCCTATCACGTCTACAAGTGGGTCTGGACTCATTGAAATGATACTCTTCAATTATTATAAATAAACATTAGCCGACCCGTCCAAACATTTCGCAAGTTAGGTCACTTACCTGATTTAATACGTTGTTTTAATTCAGTCAATTGTGTTTATTTATTTATAAATAACTGTTTATAACGCTTTAAGTTGATTTAGTTTGATTGATTTAAGTGATAGATTACACTTGCATATTATAGAACGTAAACAATCTAACTAACAGCTGTCATGTTAGTTAAACAGATTGTTAATAAATGGCGGATTTCATTAGGAATAATATGAAATTTCATATGAAAGTTTCTTTAATACATTTTTTTAACGGAGACATTACTTTTATGCTATTTGGCTATTTGTCGTCAATGTCGGTAGACATACGCTTTCAAATGGTGTTTGAATCATTAATTTTGATAAAGAACTAAGGGAGACATGGTGTTGCCAACCTTTGAGTAATAATACACCAGGTGTCCAAAAAGTCCCACCACCCCCCTTAACTTTGGAACAAGTGGCAAGTCAAAGTTGAAAACAAAGTTGCTAATTTAAGAAATTTTAATATGGTTAAGATAGAGACCTCTAATTTATGTCATTCTTCTTCATTTCTCAAGCCCTTTAAAATGAGGTATCACTTGAGGAGGTTTTGTATTTAAGATTTTTGTTTTACCCTCTCAACACCCCATTTTGGGATAAGGGGTGAAATGATCGGTTACACCAAAATTCATCGCCCTGTGTCATACAGAGGTACCCCGAAGCTCATTTATTAATTTCTACTTGTTCCAAAGTTAAAGGGGGGGGGGGGACTTTTTGGGGACACTCTGTGTATATGATATGAAATAAGAAAGACAAAATAGGTAGGCCTACTATTCAAGCAAAAGGACATTAATAGTTTTTTAATCAACGTAACGATGAAGTTGAATTTTTGAGAGTTTGTTTTTTTGAGTTGAATGTTTTTTCTAAATTCTTTTGTAAAATATACCACTAAATAAAAAATAATTCGACCACGCTGCTGAACCGCTGACGTGAATTGAGCAAATTTTAAAAATTAAGTTTATGGGCCTATGTTTCAGGGTTTCAACCAACAATTTGGAAAATATAGATCTATTCACGACGGTGCTGAATTGCTGCAAAATGCTCCGCACGCCATTCCGCATATTGGGAGTATCTTCAATACACAAAGCATTGCGTGCTTCGCACGCCAACCCCCCGTATTGGAAGTATCTTCAACACACAAAGCATTGCGAGCTTCGCACCCCATTCCGCACAATGGGAGTAATTTCAATACACAATGCATTGCGTGCTTCGCACGCCAACCCCACGGTAAAATCCACCATATGGCTTTGAACCGGGTACTTTGGGGGAACCAAGCGAGCTGTGAGCTCGCGTAAAAAAACAAAATGTGCAGAATAACATCCTACATTTATGTTTGTAGAAAAACTCTAAAATACATTTTTTATTCTCGTAGGAAAAATCTCAAAAAATCGTTACTTCCGGACAAAAAAAAGTGCTTCCGGTTGGTGAGTTTTTTTGGGCTAATAAACTCGTCCGAGCGACGTAAACAACCAACATGTGTGCCAAATTTGAACCAAATCGGACTTAAAATGCGGCCGCTAGAGTGCGAACACACACACATATATATATATGATTTTTAATGAGACCCAAGAACGTGATCTGGGGACCATGATCGGTGTCATTTGCTACTCCCAACCTTAGCAATAGCTCATTTTTCTTATGCAAATTCGCTAATAACGAATTCAATATAATGAATAAAAATATGTACAATTAGATGATATATAGTTTGATCCAATAAGGAACTGCTATAAATGATAAGTAGATAAAACATCTGACCAAAAGGAAACCTCGAAATTATAGCTAAATTTGCACAGAAACAATCACTTCCACAACAAGACATCACATTTACTTATTTAATCAAACTTTATTATATTTAAAATGTTATTAGAACACTCCACTAGTAAAGTAATTGGGGTTGTTTCAATTCTTAAAGGCAAACTATTCTAAAAGCTTTTCTTAGTTTAAAATATTCCGTGATATGCCGCGACGCATGCGCACTAAGATTAGAAGGAAATATTCTCGGGAGAAGAAAATCTTGGTCCCAAAGAAAAGAAAGATCGTCGTATCGAGTAAAATGACTGACATAGTAATTCAATATCAATATTAACAACATTCTGAATGGATTTTTCATTCAAAATCACACAATTAGGCTTCATAAATCCTATTAAAAGAGTTTTCGATTCATTTAGAGCCGCGATTGTTAAAATAAGAGAAAAAGAAAATCGAGGTCGCCCATTTCAAACATGATATAGTGCGTTAGTGTGCCATAGCTTGACGCATGGAACGCTGCCGCGTTCCGTGATTTTACTAAACATATTTCGTGCTTCTTTTACAACTTTACAAAGCCAGCCCAGGCTCCAGCACTGCAGAAGTGAGTGCAGTCAAATATGATGTACGAAGTAAACAAAAATTAAACTTTATTTCATAATTCCTTCACCCCATCGGCCGTCGTCAATACAACAAAATACCTCAGTTAAAGTACGCAGACCTGTTTGTATTGAGTCCGGCAGGTAACTTTCTTTGTTTGCCTGCCTCCTCAACCCGTCAAGGAAGAGCAGTTCAAATATATGCTAATGAGTCGATCATCATGACACTCGGATTACTCATGCTCAGAGGCTCATGAATAATGGCCCACATGCAAATTAATCCCAAAGGTATCTAAAATAGGCAAGAGGAATGACTTGGGTAGGCTGTGTGTCATTCGTTGGAAAGTAAATTTCAATGTGAGAGATACGTTTGAACTAGTTTTTGAATTCGAGTTTTAAATATAGTGCATCTAGGGTACACCGATGTGCTTTGGTTATAATCGCATACCTAATGTGTTAAAATAATATTAAACGTCTAAAACTAATTATTAGTTTCGACGGTTATACCGTCATCGTCAGATCCTAGACACCGTTGTTGGGACGAAGTTGTTCAGCCATTCTGAGGCGTCGTCTTTTTAGCGAATTTCCATAGGAAAAATGAGCTATTGCAGTGGCCCTTATGGTAAGACCCAAGGTCGGGAGTAGCAAATGAGCACCGATCATGGTCCCCAGAACATGTTTTGGGGTGTCATTAAAATTCATATATATATATATGTATATATATATATGTATATATGTGTTCGCACTCTAGCGGTCGCATTTTAAGTCCGATTTGGTCCAAATTTGGTACACGTGTTGGTTGTGTAAGTGGCTCGGACGAGTTCGTTAGCCAAAAAAATCCAACAACCGGAAGTAAGTTTTTTGACCGGAAGTAACTATTTTTTGAGATTTTTACTAAGAGAATGAATTTTTTTTAGAGTTTTTTCTAAAAATATAAATGTAAGATGTTATTCTGCACATTTTGTTTTTTTACGCGACCTTATAGCTCGCTTGGTTCCCCCAAAATCGATCAAAACGTGAAATACCATAGAAGTACCCGGTTCAAAGAAAATGTGGTGGATTCTACCGTGGGGCTGGCGTGCGAAGCACGCAATGCTTTGTGTGTTGAAAATACCCCTAATACGAGGTTTGGCGTGCGAAGCACGCAATGCATTGTGTATTGAAGACAATCCCAATATGTGGAATGGCGTGCGAAGCACGCAATGCTTTGTGTATTGAAGACAATCCCAATATGTGGAATGGCGTGCGAAGCACGCAATGCATTGTGTATTGAAGACAATCCCAATATGTGGAATGGCGTGCGAAGCACGCAATGCTTTGTGTATTGAAGACAAGCCCAATATGTGGAATGGCGTGCGAAGCACGCAATGCTTTGTGTATTGAAGACATTCCCAATATGTGAAATGGCGTGCGAAGCACGCAATGCATTGTGTATTGAAGACAATCCCAATATGTGGAATGGCGTGCGAAGCACGCAATGCTTTGTGGATTGAAGACAATCCCAATATGTGGAATGGCGTGCGAAGCACGCAATGCTTTGTGTATTGAAGACAATCCCAATATGTGGAATGGCGTGCGAACCATTTTGCAGCTATTCAGCACCGTCGCGAATAGACCTATTTCCCAAATTAATTGTTGGTCGAAACCCTAAAATATCGGTCTATAAACTTAATTTTGGAAATTTGCTCAACTCACGTCAGCGGTTCAGCTGCGTGGTCGAATTATTATCTATCTCGTATTGTTGTTCGAAAAAATAATTTAACTAGTAGTTCTGTGAACAGTAGACCTCGCTCGTTGAAATAACAAATGTGGTTTTGAGCTTAGGTTAAAAATAGTGCGCCAGTAAGGAAGTAAGCAGAAAGTTTAGCCAGTGAAACATTATTTTGCAAATCCCGCGATTCCGGGGTTTCTAGTTATCGGTTTTTTCCTTTTCTTGTGCTTTAACTGCTAAAGATTTTCTTTTAGGGGGCATTGTTTTTTATTTAGGTTAATAATGCGTAAGGTAGCTAAAAATATCGCGTTATTGAGGGAAAACAGAATGAACTATTTACATACTTAAATAACTAAAACTTATCAATGTATTTACAGTTCCACATCATATTCCAATATTAGAAATAATGAAAACAAACGATGTTAAAGCGTCGTGTTCCTTTACCGCCACGAGGTTTCATTTGTTTCATCTCATTTTGTAATTCAAGTAAAGCTAAGTCGTCAAATACTTTTATAAACATTTTATAAATAAATTTTTGGATGAAAATTTCCCCAGCTAAAATTGTACACTCACAGAGAAAACACAAATACATTCATAAATATATCAATATAAGCTAGGTTTTACTTTAGAAATGAAAAGCTGAAAAGTTCATGATTAAATTTATCAATAAGTTTTATTTATTATGCAATTTTGTTTATTAAACCTTTGCAGTTGATCTTTAAGTTATTGTGCCTAAAAACAAACTCATATTACATAGGCTATAATATTACCATTAACAAAGGTATGCTAATATATATTGATTAGTAGGTATTCAGTTAATATACTGAATTATCTGACAGTATACAGTTCAATTCTTTGATTTATCCTCTACACTTTTTTATAATAATATGTCATTTTTGGGCAAAAGATATTTTCCTAAATTACTATTCAAAACAGGCCTAGTTTTGTTAGCAGTCTTGTAGTAGGAACATAAAAAAACTGGTGTTTTCAAAATAAGAAATTTGAAATTGATAAATATTTTTATACAGTTCTATTTAGAACCAAATTACGAAACTTTTCTAAGTTTATGAAAAAAATTACTACAATTTTTTACTACATTTTACGTAGGCCTAAAGTTGAACTTTTTCCTTTCGTTACTGAACATGCTTGTTTCTTGAGCTAATAACTTTATTAATATTACTTCAATATTTTTTTTACTGGCATATATGAATTCTTTGAACCTTTATCTACAAAAAATCTATGGAACACTTTTGAATTGGTTTAGAATAAATGTATAAAAACATGGTTGAAATACAAAAACTTGGACGATTTTTCACAAATTAGAAGTTTACGTCCATTTTGTGAGCTTACCGTTAGAGATACGGAAAAAATCAAGAATACAATTTTGTTGAAGATCTAATTTGCTACCCGCAAAATGTTATTAGTTTTTAAATTCTACCTACGGTTAAACCACAAACTGGCTTTGGAAAAAAGCTTACACTGAGAGAAACGGTCCGGCCGCCATTTTTATTTTATTTACGGGGTTAAAAATGAAAAATGGAAAAACCCGTATACATACATGGCTCGGCCTAGGAATAAGGAACATTCATGCAAAAAATCATCACAATCGGTCAAGACGTTAATCGTGAGACAGACTGATAGACACACAGACGAAATGCCGAACGGTCGATCTAAAACGGAGACCTCACTTCAAGAACCAGCATATCTTAGACAAAACACATGTTGTAATCATAAACGAAAACCTAAGCTAAACGTAAGAGGTACGAATTATTTCAAAATATGAAATCTGTAAAATGTAGCCACTAACAGCTAGTATGAAATTCCACCAAAAATAGCCTATATTCTAAATACCAATTTAGAGGTTTTATAGTTCCATCAGTTGGCATATTTATTTTTAATGTAAAAATAACATTTCGCTATTGATAAGCCTAAGCTTTGAAATGTTTTGTAAATTTCTAAATGTTTACCTCTAAAACTTCAGGCCGTATTTGATTATAATACATAAACAGTTTTTACGATTATTACTTAGACCTACCACTTCTAACTGTATATGTATATTTACAATGAATTATTACGTTTAGGGGATTGTTAATTTATTGTGTATATTTATTAATTTCTATTCAAATTATGTACGGCCACTTTTTGTTAGCACGTAGGCCTACTCTTTCACAATGCTTTATTACTTCAACCGTATCGACTAACTATCTACCACATTTTCAACTTTATCATCAAAACTTTGTCAGAATAAAACTTCGTATACGACTGAAGATGGTGAAATTGTAGTTGAAATGCGTTTGGGGAAAATAAACCGATAGAATTTGTTTTATTCGGTAGGCTATATCACCTCACAAGTCGATCGTAATATTTATTTACAACAAAACTGTGTTCATTTTTTACACTCTTCTAGAAGTAACGCTATTTTTTAACCAAAAAATAGTTTTAAATAAAAAGTCGTGATCCTGTCTTCACACGAGACGAGCTCAAGAAGAAACTTATATTGTAAATAAAACAGTTGCTGCGAAAACTAAAAACTTTCATTAATTTATACTCAGTTGAACTTCCTCAAAAGTTGTATAATGAGTCGGTTTTACTTCTGCAAAATAGAAATCCTTCGGATGTTTCTAACACATTTCCTTCCTTATTTAATCAACACGCTTGTAATATAGGTATGCCTGATAACAGGTGAACAGAGATTGTTATATTTGTACTAGAGTGGATCAGAAGAAAGAGAGTCTGCGACCAGATAAGGTCTACGTTACTTCAATGCCCGACAGACTTGACGTAATAATATACTCAATCCGTTAAACCAACCTGCTAACCAACAACAGTAACCACGGTTGCAGTAAATCTTAAAACTGCATATCCATACCTTTGATAATTTCCTCTAAAACTTAGTAGATAATTGACTGGTTGGATTGCTTTGTAACGATTCAAATTTCACTTGAAAACCTTTCAAATTTCTTCAGACGTTCGACTGTGACACACACACACACACACACACACACATAGACAAACGAGGAAGAGTTATGTTTTTCTTTAACAGCAAGGAAGTAAAGCACGTTTATTGCATAAGGCGACATGGAATATTATTTCTCGTAGTTTTATTTTATTGTGCGAACAGTTTTCACGAAACGCTTTTAAAATATCAAATCCTATTGTTTTTTATTCGATAGTAATATTTTCATGCTTTTAAAGAAAACACTTCTTGACGTCTTCACATGGCAGGACGTTTTTGGACGTGCTCTACAAAAAAATATCCCTTTTGACTGAACACATTATCCTTCAAAACTAATATTTACACAATCTTGGCAGAAGCGAAATCCTTTCTTACTTGCTGGCAATTCTCCAAACCTACTTCTCTTCATACATCTTTATTCGACTTGATTCCTTCACAGTTGTAGGTTATGTCTGGCTCACACTGCACTGACAGCACCCGACAACATATATTTAGCACTTACTACATCGCCTCACTTTATTGCTTGCTATTATATTATATATTTTGTCTGGCGCATAGCGTTGTTAACTCGCATCCTTTAAATTTATAGCAGTTTTGACTGCCTATGCTATATGCTAGCTTATTTATGCTATGCATTTATTACAATCTAACCGGTTTTAATTTGTTCACAAATAAAGAAATCTCTAACTGGCTACTCCGGAAGTAGTAGACGGCTCACTTCCCCCACGTATTTGTACGGTATATAAAATGGTAGAACTGCCTAAAGGCAATGAGCTGGCTTGGTATATAATGTTTTCTCTGTGGAATTTCCATCCGGGTAACACGAACTTTGTTCTATTAAGGGTCTGCTGTAGTGGCGGCCATCTTGGATTTTAATCCCATAAGAGCAATGTTAAATTTCAAAACATTTATTTCGTTTACTTTTTATCATACAATTGTTTGCAAGGTCTCATTTTAGGCACAGTCACAATACGCATCCGTCTTGCAATTTACATTTTTTTAAATGCTTTTGATTTGTTATGTAATTAACATTTTGTAAGTACAAAGTTTGAATTTGTTTCCAAACACAATAAAAAATTAATAATGAAAAATAATTTGCAAGCCGGATCCGAAATTTTATAAAGAATATTCAGTGTTTTTTTTCAACACTCAATTACAAAAGATAGACTTATAAAATGGTATGAAATGAAGCAATGTCAAAGCGTTCAGCTGCAAGAAATTGCACTGTTTAGATAGGAATATAGTGAGAAGCGGTTGCTTTTCCGGTTGCTTTCTCGTTTACTGGAGCAGACCCTTAACGTTTCAAAATGAAGATAATGAGTAATTGAAAAAGTGCAAATTTAAAAAATCTAACGTTTTCTAACCTTTATGCAGTACGCTGAACAAACCGTTAAAAATAAAAAAAAGTAAATTGTGTAAAAGGTTGCAGAAAGGTCGGTGAGAAAATTATGGTCTTGTAAATGCCTGCTATTGATGTTGGCCAAGTTAGTTTATAGCCCAGTCGGTATAGGTTACAACTACCAGTAATTAGCAATACGGCTGAATTTTTTTTTATAAGTACATTAAAGTATGTAGATTAACATAAAAAAAAGTTTACCA
>JAGFPH010001557.1:164996-176679 GCA_018207615.1 Philaenus spumarius
AAAAAAATGATAATCGATTTTTTTTTCGACTTTGGGAAATCGATAGACTGGTAAACTTTTTTTATGTTAATCTACATACTTTAATGTACTTATAAAAAAAAATCAGCCGTATTGCAAATTACGGGTACTTTTGGTCAAAATTGACCTTTACCGACTGGCCTATTAACGATTTGACAAAAACACCTCAGTTTTGCTGAATACGCTTTCTGAACCGTTTGGAAGAATGTTTGTATAGCTCGTCAGTTTTAGCAAGACCTCTACGATGCGCTGGAGGGAGGGAAGAATATAGGCGAGTGGGGACGCCGTCCGCTGGAGGGGAAGGGACACCACGCTATTTACTATCACTCTTGCCGCGACAGTCTTGTATTCTATTATTCCCAGACCGAAGTGTTACGTTCAAAGCTCGGTAATCAACTGAGCTTATCTGACCCCCCACCACTCGCATTAACTCCCAGTCTACCGCGCATCTCGAGGTCACGGTCCATGCTAGAAATTCTCTACTATAAACAAAAGCCCCTGAAAGACCGGCCGTTTTTATTCTTTTGGAATTTAGAAAATAAATTATAACTATGAGAAATAAATTAATTTTATAGGTACAAAAATTAAATAATTATAGACAGGAGAAAAACCTAATCTTAAATGTAAGTTTTTTTCAAGTTTGAAATGAATCCAAAACTTAAAATTCAGTCGAAGTCTGCACGTAAAGTATTAAGTTAACTATTATTTGCCACCATTTTGAATAATGATATATTAATTATTAAATATGAGACTTAGGGCCTACTTAGTAATGTAATCATCAACTCATAGGTCAAAATTTTTTTTATAAATAACTAGGGGAGACCCCTGCGTGCTCCGCACGCCAACCCCCGACGGAACCTTCTAAAAACATATGTTATGTTTTATTTATAATAAAGGTGTAGGATTAATAATAACCTTAAAACTAAGTTGGTAAATAATGTTAAATGTTCAAATCAAATTATTTCTTATATTTTATAATAACAGCAGTTATAATAATGGTTAAAAGGTATACACTTTAAAACCCTAACCTGAAAGCTAGAAATACAAAAATGATTGCTTCAAATTTTGAAATAAACTGTTAATGGAAATATTATAGCAAACAGCAGCTTTATTATCTGTTATTTTATTCAATCGGTTGCTGTGGTAATAAATGTAAATACATGTGTTGGTTTGTCCTATGCCTAACCTAAGAATTTTTCCGAATAAATTTACAAATTTTGAAATAAAAAAAGGTTTTTATCGAAATGAATTATAGCCTATGTTACTCAGGGATAGTGTAGCTCTGTATTAGTAAAAACTATTTTTTCAATCGGTTCAGTAGTGCCAGAGATTACCCGCTACATACAAACAAACAAACAAACTTTACCTCTTTATAATATTAGTATAGATACGGGCGTATAAGTGTTTTTGTTCATGTTAATTATTAGTAAGCTCCCCTGAAAAACCGCAGGCAGATTAGTTAGATACACATCAGAAATACATCATATAAAAAAGTGTTATTTAAAAACAACATACTTTATAAATAGACCTACCTAACTATGCTGACGGGAATTTTTAACGCTGTAAATGTGTAAAATCAAAAGGGTTATAAAACTGTATGCCTATTTGTTAAAATTTTGTATTTATATACATTTGTATCCATCTAAAGAAAGCTACAAATATTATTTTTTAATAGATTTTTACTTTATATTGATACATCAAATAATTTAGAAGTTATTAATATTATAGTGAAGAAATTAATAACCGAATATGTTTATATGTTATACGAAGATGTACGAATGTTTCCGAAGTTAAGCGAATAGGTATCTCTTCTTTAAATTTTTATGAACGAATATATTGATGATAAAAGGTTGTATTTATATTCAGTTTATAACCTCAAAGCAAATCTTATAACGTATTATAGCGAATATTAGTTCTATACTCATATTTAAAAAGAAAAATCAACTTCACAAGAAATTATAATTATTAAAATTGTTAACATAACCCCAAAGTATATTATACGCTGGGTTTTCTTTAAGTATATTACAGATGATGGGTGAAATCAGCCATTACATTATATGTTACTCACGTACGTACGGACGGACGTACACTAGCTTTTATGCGTGTTTGTGTAATATGACGAAGGGAAACCTGAAAAGAAATTTGAGGATGGTTCAACTACGAAATAAAACAGAATATTGAAGACGGTAAGTCTCGTATTTAATAATTAAAATATATTTTCTGTTTTAATTTCGCACTAGGCCCTAACGTGTAAAGTTAAAATAGTAAAATAATGTTTATGCCGTGTGTTTATGTCAGGTTACTAGTACGACTTTGCTGCCATATTATTTCCCAAGGTAGAGAAATTTGTTATTCATTATTATTATTGTTTTTAATATGTTAAAATGTAATTTATAATTACGTATCACTCGAACGTATTGCCTCCACACAACTTTGGAGCAGCGAATCGATATAAAGAATCATTAAGCGTCGGGTAGTTGGAATCCCTCTCGTCTTTAGGTATTTTTACTTTCCAATTACCTTGTACACGAAACATCGCGTGGAAGTGTCGCATTTAATTATTAGGCTAGTATTGTTACAAGACTCAAGAACTGTAAGTACCGTATATTACATAAGTAAATGTATACACTGGTAAGAGTTTTAAGTGAGTTAGCAATAAGTGTAACAGCTGAAGGTGTTGGTATTTTATATAACACTAGGGGAGACCCCTGCGTGCTCTGCACGCCAACCCCCGATGGAACTTTCTAAAAACATTTGTTATGTTTTATTTATAATAAAGGTGTAGGATTAATAATAACCTCAAAACTAAAATGGTAAATAATGTTAAACGTCAAAATCAAATTATTTCGTATATTTTATACTAAAGGTTAAAAGAACCAGCAAGACTCAGGTCTACGCTTAAACAAAAAATCTAACCAAAAGGTTAGATTTAATTGTTTCATATTTTGATATAATCTGTTAACATTGGTTGCTCACTATCAATTACCGTAGGCCTATATTGTCAATAAATAGGCCTACTATTAAATTCTAATATGTCTTATTTATTTTTAGCTAGGATGTAACATAATGGTTTCTTATTTTTAAATTCCTTCTCGCCAACTTTAATTGGTTTGTGTGTGTTGAAACATGTGTTGGTTCAGTCTAGGCCTAATTTAAAATATTATCTTATCTTCTAAAGCGAGAGATAATTGTCTGTCTGCTAAATGGATCTGGAATCTCCGTCTAAGGATTTTTGATTTTTTGATTTTATATGGGGCTTTTGGCCACGAGAAATCGATTGGAAATGGTCAAGAGTCTGGGAAAATTCGTTTTCTACGTCTTTTTATTAAATTAAAAAGTGAAATTTGTCCATTTTAAACAATACAAAGCACAGCTGATGCAAATGTTTTCAATGTCATTACAATAATCATCTGTTTTCTTTTAAACGAAGCACAGCTGATGCAAATGTTTTCAATGGAATTACAATAATCATCTGTTTTCTTTTAAACTGTATTTTATTAGAGGTAAGCCTAATGTTGTATCTATTTATAGTTACCATGGCAACGAATACTTCTGCTAAATAAACATACCCTTTATTTAGTTGTTTAATGTTATAGGCCTAACCTAAACGATGTTCACGGAAATTTGCAATAATAGTTATTGACGTGAGCGAACTAGGCCCTAGGCCTAAATCGATATTGCAATATTAAACTTTAATTTAGGCCTGACTTATTTCTGAGGCATAGCGTTGAGATTATGGTTAATCCTTTAAACTGTATTTTTATTACAGGTAAAAATGTTTATTACAGTAAGGGTATATACCGTTTATTTAGTTGTTTAATGTTATAGGCCTAACCTCAAAACTCAATAATCCAATATTTATTATTGAAATCATAGCCCTGCTTATAAACGAGCTTTAGCTCGGTCTCCTGGTACTTATGTACTAAACTGGACGTCCGAATCAACTGTTTTACCTATTATTTTATTCAATTCGTTGCTATGGTTACGAATGTAAATACATTCAGCCTAAGCCTAACCTAAAATTATGTTTAATTTTTTACCTGCCTTAACGGCAACATACACACATAATTTATGTTATTTTTTTTACAAATCTTTGACACAGACGTTTCGAATGATATAAGTTTCATCTTTCAATTGTCGTTGTTTTAGTTTTTTCATAATGTTGTTTATTTATTGGTATTACAGCTGTCAGACGCTATGTGTTTAACTTCCAACTTGGTCCTGTGAATTTGTTCGTTGAAAGATACTGGCCGCTAATGATTTTCTCTAAGCCAGCTGATTCGTTTTGCTA
This sequence comes from Philaenus spumarius, assembly GCA_018207615.1. Lineage (NCBI taxonomy): Eukaryota > Metazoa > Arthropoda > Insecta > Hemiptera > Aphrophoridae > Philaenus > Philaenus spumarius. The sequence goes on from JAGFPH010001557.1 coordinate 169,306, forward strand.
TAGCTCGTCAGTTTTAGCAAGACCTCTACGATGCGCTGGAGGGAGGGAAGAATATAGGCGAGTGGGGACGCCGTCCGCTGGAGGGGAAGGGACACCACGCTACTTACTATCAATGTTGTCGCGACAGCCTTGTATTCTATTATTCCCAGACCGAAGTGTTACGTTCAAAGCTCGGTAATCGACTGAGCTTCTCTGACCCCCCACCACTCGCATTAACTCCGAGTCTACCGCGCATCTCGAGGTCACGGTCCATGCTAGAAATTCTCTACTATACAATTGTCTGTTCTTATATGCACAATCACGCGTTTTAAAATCAGCTGGTTAGGAAAACTTAAAATGATGATAAAATACGTTTTAAAAAGTTCTTTTATTACATTCTAAATGAAATTATTTCAAAAATGTAAGTAAATTGTGCAAATATAGAATTATTGATCTTCTAAAGAGCGTCTAGCTCTTGGTTTAACGCTCAACTTCATCCTGTGAATTTTTTCCGGTTAAACAAATATTGAAATCAAAAATGTTTTTATCTAAATGCATTGTAGCCTATGTTACTCAGGGATAGTGTAGCTTTTTATTATTTAAAAAAATGTTTTATTTGGTTGGTTTAGTAGTTCTAGAGATTACCAGGGGGACATACAACCAGGGGGGTTGTTTGTAGGAACATACAAACAAATTTTACCTCTTCATAATATTATTCCCTATGGATGAAAATAAGGTAAATACAACTTTAAGTCAATTTTACAAAAAATAGTAAAACTGACTTTACAGTACTACTGTTTTTAATAAACTGTGTTTATACAGTACAGTTTTAAAACTACTGTATTCTTATTTTTAGAGAAGTTTTGTTGTCCTTTTAATCGAAGTTAATTTTCAGAAATGAAATGTTTGTTCAACATAGCGTCCTTGCAATTATTAAAAATAATTAGATGAATTTTAGAATCACGAACACTCTTTCCTAATATTTTTACTCTAATTAATTATTGAACTTTAATTCGATTGTAAGATTGAAACGGGCTCCCGTCCATGGGCTCCCATATATTTTATAGGGGGGGGGGGGCTGGACTGGGGTATGGGACTTAACACGTTCACTGCTAAGGACTCACATGTGAGCTTGACACTGATTACTATGAGAAGCGGCCGACGCACAGTGCATTGCGTGCTTCGCGCGCCAACCCCCGTACTGGAAGTATTTTCAACACACAGTGCATTGCGTGCTTCGCACGCCAACTACCGTGTTGGGAGTATTTTCAATACATAGTGCATTGCGTGCTTCGCACGTCAACCCCCGTACTCTGAGTATGTTCAACACACAGTGCATTGCGTGCTTCGCACGCCAACTACCGTGTTGGGAGTATTTTCAATACATAGTGCATTGCGCGCTTCGCACACCAACTCCCGTATTAGGAGTATTTTCAATACACAATGCATTTCGTGCTTCGCACGCCAACACCCGTACTGGCTATAGGTCAGGTCTTTCGTACTGCTAAGTTAAAAGGTGATGGATATCAAAGAAGTAGTTATATTTAATATATGAAACGCAGAAAGTAACCTTAACTTTAATTACGAAGTATTTAACTAATAGTGCAATGTTTCTAGTATTGCGCAGACGCGAGTTTGTGGTTTCAATATCAACATTACGAATTCTAATTTGATAACGGTTAACAACACTTAAACTGAAAACGTTCAAAACGACATTTCCTTCGGAAATTTACTGTTTTTTAAATCGACGTAATCGATGAATCGATACGCCGTTTAACTAATTGGCCAGTCGTCGCGTCGCAGTAGGAGTCGTAAAACTGCAGAAGCTCGCTGTCGATGTCGGACACGTAACGGCCGGCCCGATGAATAATTTCGAAACAATAAATGTCGGAATAAATTGGAAAACGCGGAGCATCATTTCCGCCTATACAAAACGGTTGCATCAAACTTGTGTTGGATCTAAGGTAAGTGATAAACGATCGGGGGGGGGAACAGCTCCGATGAAACGCACAATAAAGTTTGGAATCGCGTGTTAATGCCCGAGCCCTTGAAACATATTTCTATATAATTGCGGTGATAAATCGGAGCCGAAGACGCCTTCGACCAGGGCGGGGCTTCGGACGTACATTGAACACATTGCTCCGTTTATAAATAACCATCGTTTTGTTTATCTTGGACCACAATCATTTCAGTATTCCGTGGAACCGGCCTAGGCCGAGATTGCGATTGATTCTTAGCTTGTCTATCGGATTACAGCGTGCGGTATAATCCTTTCTTGGGATTTTCAATCAGGATTAGCTATAGGATCAGTGGTTTTATTTACTGCAACGGATGTATAGGATACCATATCGGTATCATATTTCATATCACAGATGAATACTGGGTTCGCTCAAACTAAAATCCGAACCACAACCAACCCAATTCAAAATAAATCGTAATGCTCAAAGGATTAATTAATAGGATTTGTACAACAAAGTGTAATAGCTATTCAAATTCTAGTGCCTCATTACAGTAAATATTACAATCAAATTAAATCTGTGTGAATAGGTAACGTAAGTTGCAAGGCCGTAGTCAGGGGGGAGGGGGTTGTTAGGGGATCAACCCCCCCCCCCCCGAAATCCCGAAATTTAGTAGTAAAAATTAATACTAGGTTTAAAAAGAGCAAATTAAATTATAAAGTAGACAACACAACAGAGGATCCAGCAACATATTTTACATCATTGTGCATTGCATGCATACTGATATTTAGATTTACTTGATTAAACTAACTTACAATACACATGGATGCCGTAGGTTACAGCCTTACTCTCTTGTGAGCTTGATCTGTTCTAAAATAAGAACATTATGAAGGTTCAACAAAAATACTTTACTCTAACAAAACACGCAATGCATTGTGTATTGAAAATGCTCCCAATACGGGGGTAGGCGTGCGAAGCACGCAATGCTTTGTGTATTGAAGATACTCCCAATTTGCGGAATGGCGTGCGAAGCATTTTGCAGCTATTCAGCACCGTCGTGAATAGACCTATTTTCCAAATTGTTGGTTGAAACCCTAAAACATAGGCCTATAAACTTAATTTTGGAAATTTGCTCAACTCACGTCAGCGGTTCAGCTGCGTGGTCGAATTATTTCCTGTTTCAGTGAAACAAGGCATTCACAATGAAAGCTAAACTAATTAACAGTCCGTTTGAGACATTATTTCAACAATAACTTCGACAAAACTACGGAAGTACAGTATTGAACTTTGCCAATGTTGATACTCTTTACTTGGAAGCATGTAAGTTAATAAACAAAGACCATTGCGAATGTTAGCTTTTTAAAAACATCCCATTTGTTTCCAAACTGACTCCACCCGACCATTTCAACTTTGTAATGATGTTTCTTCGCATACTTTGCCATGATATTAAGTTGTTTGTTCAGCCTTGTTTTGCCACACGCCAACCCCACGGTAGAATCCACCACATAGCTTTGAACCTAGTACTTCTATGGTATTTTACGTTTTGATCGATTTTGGGGGGAACCAAGCGAGCTATAAGGTCGCGTAAAAAAATCAAAATGTGCAGAATAACATCCCACATTTATATTTGTAGAAAAAACTTTAAAACAAATTCATTCTCGTAGGAAAAATCTCAAAAAATAGTTACTTCGGAAAAAACATAATTCCGATTGTGGGATTGTTTTGGCTAACGAACTCGTCCGAGCGACGTAGACAACCAACATGTGTACCAAATTTGAACCAAATCGGACTTAAAATGCGGCCGCTAGAGTGCGAACACATATATAGGCCTACATATATATATGATTTTTAATGACAACCCAAAACGGGTTCTGGGGACCATGATCGGTGCTCATTTGCTACTCCCGACCTTGGGTCTTACCATAAGGGCCACTGCAATAGCTCATTTTTCTATGGAAATTCGCTAATAAGAAAGATTTCAGTAGAAACTAAATCGTAGCTGCGAGATGTCACAAACTCCAGATTTAAATTTATGTATCGATTGTCGATGTGTATGCTACTAGTGAGGCAGTGTTAATGAAGCGTGTACCATTTGAACAAAATATTTAAACGTAAACATTTAATTTGAAATATGTTTGAGAGATGGTGAAATCTTTTGCTTCTTAAACAAAGAAATAATTGCCAATTTGTGTAACCAATAACCTTCTCGACATAAATATTGCAATTCATATGGAAATCAATGTTAAGTCTGTCAGTACACTCCGCTATATACAAAATCTTTTCTAATTGAGCCACCCACCATTGTGTTTTCTTAACCCTTAACTGGTACGACACCTCTTTCACGTAAATGGTACCGTGGCTGAATTTTCACCCATAACCTAGGAAAATTTGATTTTAGTGGGAATAATTAAATACAAATTCCCTTACATACTAATTCATCTTCATTGGAATTATAGTCAATGTCATCTGACTCAGATCAGTCCGAAACATAATGTACAGTACAACATTATCTGCGTCACAAACATCTTCTTCCTCAGAACCGATATCTTCACTATCCCGGTCATCAAAAGTTGCATCTAATATTACTCCTTCACCTTCACTTGAGGTTAATTTATTTCCATCAAAGTTAATAGTACAATGGGTGAAATTTCACCCGAGCTAGTTCAAAATGGCGACTGTGTGAACAATTTTGATTAGTAGCATTGGCAGGTATATACTGACTAGTAAAGGGCACTTCTGGAAAGACAAAGTATTACGCAGGCTTACCCATCCTCAGCAGGAAAACAAAAATTCCCTTGGGTGAATTTTCACCCATGGTACCAGTTAAGGGCTAAATTATTAACTGGTAGAAATTTAGGAACATTCCTCGAATTTTCTAGGCAATTTAACCCGTGTGATTTAAATTTTTTAAATGCCCACTATTTTTCAATATGACAGTCAACTAGAAAATTTCTTATAAACTCCCTTTTTAGAGTGTTCGGCTTATTTTAAACATCATTTAAAATGTTTTAGTTATTTTTATAAACAAACCATTTAGATTGCATTGGATTATTATGGAGTGTACTCCTCCTTGAAGAAGGTTTCCTTGCACGTCAACCTTTGGTTTATTGTACCCCCTATGTGCCTTTCTCGAAACCTTGTACCCCTTAAGAGGTCCAGGATTATCTCTACCAAGAGCTCCCTCCTTCTGTGCTCCAGAATTCCGCAATCGAATACGACTTGTCTTGTCGACTCTTCCAGGACTCCCACTGTTCCTAGATGTTCTCTGAACCGACCATGTCCAGTAATGAGACCTACATCCCGTTTGAGCTGCTGCCGGTTTAATTTCATTACGGACTTGGTAAGCTTAGTGTTTGGTCACTCGATCAACCGTTTGCTTTGTGTGTGCCTGGGTAGTCCACACCATCCCTGGAACAGTCAAACAAATCACGTATAAATAGTCAGAGGTTGAAGACAGCGAAAACACAAATTTGTTCAGCGCTTTGAAAGGTACGTTCTCTGTACTTAAAACCCTTGAACGTAGTTTGAAATTGGAACGATTGCCACGTATAAAAACTACAAACGTTTGAAAATATATTACTTAAAGTTAGTACTTAAACTTTCTCAATATAAGTTTGAGCCTCATTTAATAAATGGTGTATAGGGTCTTTGGCATTAATAACTTGAAACGATTAAGAACTTGACACGGTATTTACGGATGTAGGCGTGAATCCTGCCACTTGGCCTAGCCAAGGAGCGATGGGCCGGGGGTGTGGGGAAAGGGCGTAAGTGGAGAAAAAAAACCCTTTCCCACACCGCTTTCTAACGTGACTCATCCTTCAAACGAACTAGTGGATGTTTACCTCACCCTTAACACGTTCACTGCTGCGCAAATTTCGTATTTTCTATGCTAGGAGCTAACCTTTTATTTTCAAACGAGTAGAAATTACTTTATTTTCTATTTTTGAACCTTTCTACGTAATAACCACTAATATTTTATAGCGGACGCACATAGGCTTGAAATTGGCGTGCGAAGCACGCAATGCTCTGTGTATTTAAAATACTCCCAATTCGGGGGGTTGGCGTGCGAAGCACGCAATGCATGGTGTATTGAAAATGCTTCCAATACAAAGGGTTGGCGTGCGAAGCACGCAATGCACTGTGTATTGAAAATACTCTAAATACGGGGGTTGGCGTGCGAAGCACGCAATGCACTGTGCGTCGGCCGCTTCTCATAGTGTTCAGTGTCAAGCTTACATGTGCGCCCTTAGCAGTGAACGTGTTAGAGCTGTACCGGGTACTGATGTTTTTAGTCAGGTTAGTAGCGGTTTGCTTGGGCCAGCATTCGCGCCGGTATCTGTACGGAATATTGTTTTCTAAATCTTGTTTCCACATTGTGCGTATTTAAGAATGAAATTAAACATTTTAAACGTCTAGGTTTTGTGATTAGAACCAAACGCGACTGACCGACAATGTTTGTTGCATCATTCGATCTTAACCAATACTAGAGGTAAATATGATGCGCTCGTCCCATGTTAACCTGAATTAATCTATATAAAAATATATAAAATTCAATGTATGTCCGTCTGTTTGTACGTTTGTCTGTGTGTACGTTTGTCTGTTTGTACGTTTGTCTGTTTGTATGTTTGACCTTTATGCGTTACAAATTCGTCCATCCGATTGCTTTGAAATTTTGCATAGTAACACAGGTTAACCCTGGGAAGGTTTTAGGCCATTTACCGAAGTCCTAGGACATTAGGGCTACGCCCCAGTGGCCCTCAAAGTTTCAATGTTAATCTTATGGAGGGTCAATCTTAAGGAAGAAGAAGAAAGATTTTCAAAAAACAGCTGTTCGTATGAAAAGCTTAAAACAGCTGATTTTGATCAACAGCTGATTTTGATCAACAACTGATTTGGATCAAAAACTGAATATAATTTTAGGTTAGGTAAATCAAGCAATAGCGAAGCATTGCCGGGTCCACTAGTTAATTATAAAAGTAATTCACTTCATTGCTGTATTTTCATCTCTACCGAAATTTAAACTGTACTATCATATTTTAAATTACTAGCCTATCTTTATGTAAGTTTATTGATTGATAAAAGAAAATTTCTTTTAATAAATGTCAACCTCGGTTCGCTTTATAATTGCAAAGAGAAAACTGATTTGATAAATAAATTTACGAAGGATGAACTTAACACTTGGATTCTCGGGGAAGCCTAGGGGCGTACCTAAGAGATTGCGTGGGAGTTTAGATGGGGTCTCGTGAACTGATTAACTTTTAAACAAACCTTTTCATTTATCCTCATCTTAAACCTCTGATTAATAAACTGTTGTATTTGTGAATTTACATTATCGGCGAATTTCCTTAGGAAAAATTAGCTATTGCAGTGATCCTTATAAGGTCGGGAGTAGCAAATGAGCACCGATCATAGTCCCCAGAACACGTTTAGGGGTGTC
>JAGFPH010001557.1:180382-192535 GCA_018207615.1 Philaenus spumarius
CGACATACAGACAGACATTTTGTAAAAAACACTTTTTTTTTACTCAGTGGATCCCAAAATGGATATTTCTGCAAAAATCTCAATATCGGTTTTTTTGCGATCACTATACTTTCTCTGTACTATAGTATAGTGAGAAAGTAAAATGAGAGATGTTAGATGGAGCGGAATAAATTCGAATAAAATAAAATAAATTAATAAAAAATAATAACAGATTGTTTTGGGGTTTTTTTGGCCAAAAAGGTGGTTATTTTTCAAAAAATTTCAAAACCTTTTTTTCGTGCATCTATACAGGCCTAATTGACATGTTTGGTGCAAATTTGTTCGAAATTGATCGAATAGTTTTCTCTCTAGATTTGTATACATACTGGCATACAGAAATTTTGTAAAAAACACTTTTTTTACTCAGGGGGTCCCAAAATGGATATTTTCACAAAATCTCAACATCGATTTTTTTTGCGATCACTATACTTAAAAGTAAAAGTAAAAGTATCGACGAGTTAAAATCCAGCTGGGTAAACATCAAGGTATTACACGTGGATTCGAACCGCAGACCTATAGCTTCGTACGTAGTCAGGTACGCTAACCCCTCAGCCTTTACAGCTTTATAATATTGTACGGGTTATTTAGGATTACAGCATCAAACATATGAGTTTAACTCTAAACTCGATACACTTTATGCCAAAACACAATATGATTAAAGGTTGGAACTATAGCAAAGTGTAGCCTATGATAACATAATCAAACACGTACAAACATAACGCCTTCACTCAACTCAGTGAATATTGTTGTGTCTGTCTGTTTAATTATGCACGCATGGAACAAATGAGTAAGCCACCGAGTCACAAAGTGTACAAGTAATTAACTAAAGTTTAAGGCAGGGTAGTAAAGTTGACAGGTACAAGAGGCCGTCAGTTTCCTCTTTGTTTCTCTGCTCAGGTACAGTAGCTACATAACACCACCGCTAACAAATAGCCGTGTTTTTTAATACCATCTGACAATGTGTAAACTTATAGTTGTCAATAATAAACCCAGCACAAAGTTAATACTATTAAGGGTCTGCTGTAGTGGCGGCCATCTTGGGTTTTTATCCCATAAGACCAATGTTAAATTTCAAACCATTTATTTCGTTTATTTTTTATCATAAAATTGTTTGCAAGGTCTCATTTTAAGCACAGTCACAATACGCATCCGTTTTGAAATTTACATTTTTTTAAATGCTTTTGATTTGTTATGTAATTGACATTTTGTAAGTACAAATTTTGAATTTTTTTCCTAACACAATAAAAAATTAATAATGAAAAATAATTTGCAAGCCGGATCCGAAATTTTATAAAGAATATTCAGTTTTTTTTTTCAACACTCAATTACAAAAGATAGACTTATAAAATGGTTTGAAATGAGGCAATGTCAAAGCGTTCAGCTGCAAGAAATTGCACTGTTTAGATAGGGATATAGTAAAAAGCGGTTGCGTTTCCGGTTGCTTTTTCGTTTACTGGAGCAGACCCTTAACCTCTATTGACTAGAATTGAAACGAATAATAATTATTAATTGGATCCGCCATTTTGAATGTAACTTGTATTTTTATTAAATGGGAAGGTGGTCATGTGATGCATAATTTCGAAGTAGAATTTCAAGAGAAAACCACCGGTGAAATTTGCACATCCATATCTTTAACCGATTAAAAATGACGGCCAAAAAAGAACGAAATCGTGTTTTTCGATTTTGCCCCATTTTGCTGTACTGTGTTTTTTTTTAATACTAATTATTATTATTTTTAGATTTAGAATTAAATGAGCTTTCAAACGATATGCCACACAACGATATTTGGGGATATTTAAAAAATTTTACTTTAAATACTCCCAAATATCATTGTGTGGCATATCGTTTGAAAGCTTATTTAATTCTGAATAAAGAAGAATAATAAATAGCATTTAAAAAATAGTACAGCAAAATGGGGCAAAATCGGAAAACACGATTTCGTTGTTTTTTTGGCCGCCATTTTTAATCGGTTAAAGATAGGGATGTGCAAATTCACCGTTGGTTTTCTCTTGAAATTCTACATCGAAATGATGTATCACATGACCACCTTCCCATTTAAAAAAATACAAGTTACATTCAAAATGGCGGATAATTTTTTTAACCAAAACGTAGAATCTTACCATCTGTGTATTAAATTTTCAAATTTGTATCTTTATTCGTTTTAAAGTTATTTAGGGGGTCCGGGACTTTTTCAACACTGTATATTTAATAATGTCATGTGATCTCAGTTTTGTGTGCTATCGTATCTAATCTTAGAATAAAGAAATACAGTGTATAAATAGGCTATGTATAATGTATAGTGTCAAACAACATATTGTTTGAGTAACAATATTTTGTATTTAATGGCAGTGCGAGTCTAGCCTATAGGCCTACAGTAATTTGCTACAACACGACTATTAATGAATGAGGTCTGCTTGCGAGCAGGAAGGGAACAACGTAACTTGCCATCTGCATCTGTGACGTTCCTTTGTTTGGTCTCGTCGGCGCCGCGTTGGCAGTTACATACAAATACGAATACGATTTTCAAACAAGTATTAACAATTTGAATGTAACTGATAACCGTTTATATAATAATGTGTACGCAAATTTAAAATAACGTAATTTTTACGAAATAATCCAATAAACTGTATCAAGAGACATTCAAGCCAGTCGGATACCAATGGTTTGATACGTCTTGTAGGCTAATGGGCCTAGTCCTGTGAATGGGAGCCCATAACTACGGGCAGAGGGGGCCACGCCCCTCCTTTCAGGTAAAGGTAAATATGTATATTATTAATTATAGTCAGATATTTTTCTTTAAAGAGATTAGCACTAAAATAGGTTTTAAATGTTATATGCCGTTTGATTTTACATATACTTATTTTATTTTTTACAAGGGTTCATGCATGAGCTGCTGGGTCACTACTTGGTGCGGCCTCTAGGAGTGTTATAGGTCTTTGTGTATTCACTGACGGTGTAAAGGTACAGAATCAATGCTGTGTGGGTTAATATTTCAACTGAACAGCCAAATTGGCTTCCCAAATTGTAAAAAGTTTTCTTGGGGAGGTCAAAAATATCCCTGGACTACTTTGTCGGAAGAAGGGGAGGGTACTATTTAACACGTTCACTGCTACGCAAATTTCGTATTTCCTATGCTAGGAGCTGGCCTTTTATTTTTTATATTTACAGTCTAAATGAGAAGAAATTACTTTATTTTTTATTTCTGAACCTTTCTACGTAATAATCGCTAATATTTTAAAGCGGACGCAAATGTGCGTCCACGGCATATAGGCCTAGAATTGGCTTGCGAAGCACGCTATGCTCTGTGTATTTAAAATTGTTCCAGAATGGGGGTTGGCGTGCGAAGCACGCAATGCATTGTGTATTGAAAATACCCCCAATACGTATAGGTTGGCGCGCAATGCACTGTGCGTCAGCCGTTTCTCATAGTGTTCAGTGTCAAGCTCACATGTGCGTCCTTAGCAGTGAACGTGTTAAGGTCCATACCCCGGTCTTGCCCCCCTCTCCCCATAAAAAATATCATATGGGCGCCCATGTTGCAAGCCAGTCGGATAATGGTTTGGTATGTCTTGTAGGCCTAATGCTAATATCTAATAAGTTCCGTGTGAATGTTTTCTTAAAATTGTTGAAAGAAAACTATTTCGGCTCGTACTTCAGGCGGGGGTAGATTTTCAAGGTCCTATTAAGCTAAATCGAACCTTATGGGTCGAAGTGTGCATGATTAAACAAAACTATTTTTCCTTGCGCTAAGAGTTGCAGATATGAAGAACAATTTCATTCAGAAGATTTACAAACCATTTTTAAAGGGTTCGATATTTTATCTAATATTGGAGTAACGCATTTTCCTTTCTACCAGCTCATTTTGATCACCCCTTGAAGTAAGGGGGGTTAGTTGTATCAAAAGTTGTTTCTCGTAACAGTTGTAAATAATACTAGGGGATACCGCTGCGTGCTTCGCACGCCAACCCCGTTGGACCCTTCTATAAACATATGTTACGTTTTTTGTACAATAAAGGTTAGGATTAATAATTATCTCAAAGATAAGACGGTAAATAATGTTAAATGCCCAAATCAAATTCTTTCGTATAATTTATACCATCAGTTATAATAAAGGTTAAAAAAATCAGCAATTCTCACTCAGGTCTACACTTAAACAAAACACTACCTCGAAGTCAGAAATAGAAATAATCGCTTCAAATTTTGAAATCAGCTGTTAATGAAAATATTTGAACAAACAGCTGATTGCTCTACCAACACTAAACATATTTAATTTAATAATTATTTATTATGGCGCTTCCTTTTCAATACAGTATGTAGTATAGTGTGTGTTGTTTTTACGTCCAACAGATGGCGCTCTTTACGGAAACCTAACCTAAAAGTTAGAAATACAAATAATTGTTTCAAATTTTAAAATCAGTTGTTAAAGGAAATATTGTAGCAAACAGATTTAGAATTAGATTTAAAAACTAGGTAGATATTAGGTCACTCTATGGTGAGGTAGCCTAGTTTCTTTGAAATCTTTCTAAAATTAATGTTATAGTTTGCGTATTCGTAATTGTTAAAACTTTGTAACAAATTAAATTTTGTACTGCAAACGAACGTGCAGCTTTATATTATAAAAAGTGAAAATAAATAAGATTAAAGTTAGTATTAAAAATGAGTTAATGTTCTAAATAAAGGTTTAATGAATTGTATTAACGAAGAATTTATATCAGAATAAACCATTTTTAAAATGCTTAAAGTTATTACACAATTACAAAACTTTCGCTTTATTTTGTGAGTTATTAAAAACAAAATTAACGAAGGCCTACAATAACTTTACCGAAGTTGGTGAAGAGAAGAGTGTGTGCGCGCGCGCGTGTGCAAGGCAGGTGTTGTTGTGTCAGGTGGGGCGCACCTGGTGGACAGCAGATGTACTAACGCGGCAAGGCTCTGAGCCAAGGTAGAGAGTCAAATGCGCGCGGTGCCTGCAGTCATGCAGTCGATAACTCGCTTTTGTAAGTCAGTGTCTGGTGTTGTAGCTGTGCGCTGTGTCTCTCTCTTACCTTTGTGTTGGATCCTCGAGTGTATCGGTAAGTTATTAGTGTATAGTTATAATTATTACACTATAGGCGGTTTATTCTGGTCAGTTTAGTATTTTAGATATTGTAACTGCAGTGTTCATCTTTCACTAGTGAAGCCTATTGTTTCGTACAAGTACTTGTCGCGGTAATATTGTGTAATGTTTTACTACTTCGAAAAACTATAACACCGAAATGCTAATCGAGCTCGCAGCTAAAATGTAGAGCAAATAATCTGATATTAGAATCACTACCCTAGAACTAAATTTTTGTGGTAACCTATTCATTCTTTTGGGAATTAACCTAGTACAGTACATCAATTGGCGCAAATTTACTATTCGACCCTATCCTAATCTTTGCAGACAACGACGTTCTTTTACATTCTACTGTTAAATGTTGAAAGAGGTAAACAGACTGTGACTAAATACTATAGGTTAGAACCTTTTAGGTTTTTTTTTTATTATTCATGCATTTCTGTTGCCATAGAGCCTAGGGTCGAATAGTAAACTTGCGCCCATCAATTAATTAAACCAAAAATAATCAAAATGTGTAAGTTAATTATTCAATTTAAATGTCGAGTTTAGCGAAATATTCGAATTACTTTGTAAGCCTAGGCCTAATTTATTAGAATTTATTAATTGACAAAATTAGAATTTTGAAAGAATTTTTTCTAATAGGTATCCTTATTTTATACTGATATTTACGTGTAGGCTATGTAAAAGAACGCATAACTATTTACATACATAGAACTTGTTGTTTCAAAACATAAGTATTGTTTCAATTGTTTGAATTAATTTCAATAAAAAATGTTTGTACAATCGAGATTAGTGATAAATTAACAATTGAGGCTATGTTAGGTTACATTTGACTCAATTTAGCTGTCAATTTTCATCCGGTCTTACCAACATTAATTTACTTCCTGGAGTACTAAGTTACAGTTAATGTACAACACGAGAGCTCTAGTGAAATTTAGTTTTTGTTTAAGAGCAAGTAATTATTCATCAAAAGAATACAATATCTTCTTTTTCGGAACTAAGTGTCGGATTTAATTAAGTAAATGTTCGTTTATTTACAATGTAGGCTATTATTATTCCGATTCAAGTATTCATAACCTCTAAAATATACGAAATATTTTAAAATAATCTTAATATTCAGTTACGTTAGTCGATTATTACATTTTTCTAGCCAAACGTAACTAGGCCTACCTACAATAATTGGATTTCACATTAAAGAATGATTTAAATTAACTCGTAAATTTGAAAAAAAGTTATGTTTTTGTACGCTTTAATCTTTTTACTTCTAATTTATGTAACCGTGTTTCAACTACTTTGCCCTGTCGGTAGGATCGCGTGGGCGATAGATGAAAGTGTAGGCCTACATTATGTTTTCACGTAGCAGTATAATCCATTCCGAGCTGAATGATCACTCGAGACTGAAACTTCTCGATAATTATAAATTGTATAAATGTAAAGACGCTTTTGTCTTTTGATTCATATCTAATGAAGACGCACAATGAAGTGTTTTTATTCAACCCAGTATCCTTCCAATTAAATCGTTTTCTACTCCGTAATAGACTTTGCACGTTTCTAGACTCATAAGCTTCCTTTGTGTTCAAAGAGTTTGTTAAATAATTTCGAACCCGGTGTAAGAACAAAAGGAAGCGATCAAAGAGGCTTGGAAACGATAACGAAATTAAAGAGGTTTCGAGAGAACTCGAGTTCTCACAATAGCTTAGCTTGTTTTCGGACAGGTACGATTTATTTACTTTTCAGAATCGAAGAAAATATTTATTTTAAACGAAATATATATTTCTCCTCCCTAAAACCACCTCCTTCGCCCCGAACTGACCCGCATCGAAACCGAACCACGGATCAATAAAATTGCCTGTATTTAGGCCTAATCGAGAAGTGTTACAGCCGGGTTTAGTTTTACGTGGGCGTCTTGTGAATTACATTATTCCTAGAGTTACGGAATGTTTACGCTAGGCTAGTTTTAATTTTATCGTATTTTGGAAACAATTTGACTAAACAAAAAAAACAAACGAGGTGCCACAAAGGGCACGCTTTTCCCTGGCAGACATCGATAATAAACTTAGAGAATTTCACGTTTTAACCTTTTTCAAGCGTATTTGCATTTTAATACGGTGAACGCCCATTTACATATTTAGTGTTTCGGAACGCACAATTATTTAGAACTAATACGATTTTCTATAGTCGTCGAAAATGTAGTTAAATTTGCATATTTGTACACACTTTATCATAAAAATACTGAAATATTGTTTTAAAATAATTATTCAAACGGCTTAAATTAAATGTAGGCTATGACGTATTCAAGACTTTCATTCAACTGCATACGTTTGTTGTAAAGTCATTAATCAACTCGTCGGAGCGAAAATACTGTACATATTTTATTCAAAACGTAGGACAAAGCTAAGTTTTCCGTTTGAAACATCTTAATAGTCTACTTTTGATTTCTCATCTTCATTTTAAGTGGTATTTTTCTAATCTGTTAGAATCTAAAAACTTGTTAAACAAATGTGAGGTTAGCTAACTAATACTGCCAACAAGATTGTTTTGTTACGTTAAGTTTTATTTCGTTATTTTCCTATTTACATTGGCTCGCTTTTCTAAACGCACAGAGATCGCACGGTTATGAATAATAAAACGCGGTTATTTATTTCTTTTCCGATTGAGTTTAATAAATTGTCCGTACCTCCTCCGAGCCCAAGAAGCATAGGGCTCGGCCACAACGGTCCTTATATGGACGACAGCCTCAAGCCTTCCTTCCATACACGAAGCCACTGATTACAACAAAAGATTGCACTCAACATTCAACTCCTCTCCTACGCCCGACTTCTCTGTACAGTTTAACCGTGTACAATTCCGCTCTTTGGTACTTCAAGTTTATATTAATTTATTGTTTTTGGAACGAAGTTCCTTAACGCGGGTCGCGGTAGGAGTTGACGAATAGAAAATGTAACGCGTAACGATCGGTTGCTATGGCGATGACAAATATAAATCGCGAGTAACGAAAAAGCGTTACAAAATTGGTTGCTACGGCGTAGTTCAGATATTATCGTCAAGCGCTGAATTATATTCAATAAACTTAAAATGATCGTTCATCGGTCCAAGCATAACCTAAAATTATTGTATGTATATTTAAGTTATTTTACCTGCCTTAACGGCAACGTATATACAATAATTTTAGGTTAGGCCAAGAAAGTAATTTTAAGTCTAGGCCTTACCTAAAATTACTGTATGTATGTTGCCGTTAAGACAGGTGAAATAAATTAAACATATACACACAATAATTTTAGGTTAGGCCTAGACTGACGAACCAACATTCTATGTGTGGGTCATTCCGTGTGAAATCAACACACCTATTTTACCACACCCTTTCAGATATTAATGAAATTTGATACACTCAAAGTAGGGGTTGAGACTAAAGAAAATACAAAATTTCAAGTTTTTGTCTAAAACGGTTTCCAAAATACGGCCATCTAAAGTTTTCAAAAAACGGTCAAAATCTCGATGCGGCAAAACGTTTAAATGGTCATAACTCCTCTCCTGCTACAGTTAGAAACATGGGAAAGGTGTCATTTTTTAGCTCTTTTCATGCCCTTTTTAATGATATTTAACACATAATAGGTTAAGAGAACATAATTTTTTTCAAAATCAAAAATAAATTTTGAGTTCAAATATTTTTAAAAACACAATTTTAAAAATTTTCAAAAAAATATATATAATAGGTCATATTATTACTAATTTGTATACCAAATTTGGTTATGGGATTGCAATGGGTTCATAGTCAAAATAATATAAAACCGAAGGTGGCTTTTGACTAATTTTACGTATTTTTGTCTAGGCTGTATAAAAGCTTTTTATACTTAACCATTGCAAATAGGCTATTTCAAACACATTGTAATTTTATTAACTTAATGAGAAAGCTTAATTTAAAAAATAGTATACTTTTATAATTTGTTGTAATTATTTAAATTTTGTCAAAAAATAAATGATATTGTACTCAAACTATTTTAAGTGACTAAGAATTAAAATAAAACAGAAATATTATCAACAATTTTCATATTTATAAACTTTAAAACTATGCAAGTGGTTAAAAATGTTACAATGAAATTTACATAAGGTCTACATGTGTTGGAGGTACGTTGATAACATTTCATTGCTTTTTAAAATTTCATCTTCGGATAGGATGTAAATTCTTCCTGTTGGAGTTGTTGGATTCACAGTACATAATACATCAGTGAATGGTAGCCATATTACATCTGGTCTTCTTGGGTAGCTAAATGATGGAGAAGGTCCTTTGGGATGAAGGAAGGTAACTTTTACTTCATCTTCGTCTTCGTTTTTGTCCATTATATAAGCAAGCCACCAGTTAGAGTCATAGACATACATATGTAACCATTACAGTCTGCAAAGATCATTTTGTTTGTTGACCTTGATACTGATACTTTAGAAGAAGTTGTTGATTCTGAAAAGATTTTCACAGATAACTTATTTAGGCTTGAGGCAACAGGCATAAAGGTGTGGTATTGTTGAGTCCCCTTTATTGTGAGTGCTTCACTAAAACGATCTTTCAAAAATATTTCTGCTGAGACATAATCTGCGTTCTAAAATCAAAACTAATCCCAGGAATATTTTCAACTGACCATTCGTAAAATTCACATGGAGTCAAGATTTGGTTTTCAAAGGGTCGTTGTAAACTAGCTTTTGCAGCTAATCTTTTGACCGTGCCACCAAGTCCATCACTTGGTCCCTTACCGTGGGCAGTGGCAAAAAAATGCCACTCAGCCTCGATGCCAAAATCTTCATTATGGTGACAAAGGTTTATGAAATTCTTCTTATTCTTGTATTGGGCTGCACACCCATCAGAAAAATATATGATCTTTTGCGGAACTTCTCCAAACTTCATGGTTAAAAAATGAACAAGCTTCTTTTGAAAACTGAACACGGCTACTATGTTGTGTTCAAGACATTCTGAAATTATTACATAGTTTAAATGTTTGAGTTTACCACCTTCTCTGTAATAAATTACAAAAGGGTGAACTGTAGCCTGGTCACTAACCCAGTGATAACTTTGGGCTTCGTTTTGCACAACCATGCTGTAGTTTTCTGAGAAATCTAGTATTACAGCGATTTCAGATGCATTTAAGTTTTCCTTTACCTTGTTCAGGTATAAAGTTTGTTGTTTTGCAACAAAGTTATGTCGAATTAAAACCTCCAACTTGCTGCAAAACATTGCAATGAATTCACCTGATGGTTTCTCTAAAGTCTCTAAAGAACATCGGTCAACTGATATCCATTGTCTGAATGTCAATGTTTAATCATTTGCTAATTTTAATCATTTGCTTATGTTTAGAATTTACAAAAATAGGTTTTGTAGGTTGTTTAGAATTAGTTAACAAGAATATAAATAATTGTCTGATTATTTTATTTTAGATTTTATTCATTAAGGTTTTTATTTTAAATTGAGCTTCACGCTAAAACACATAGATGATATTGTAAAAAACACCACTAATAAAACATTATTTTGACCATGAACCCATTACAATCCCATAACCAAACTTGGTATACAAATTAGTGATGATACAACCTATTTTATATATTTTTTTGAAAATTTTTTAAAATGTGTTTTTAAAAATATTTTAAGTCAAAAATTTATTTTTTAATTTTGAAAAATTTTTTTATCATAAACTATAATGTGTTACATATCATTTAAAAGGGCATAAAAAGAGCTGAAAAATGACACCCTTCCCATGTTTTTACTTTAAACAGGAGAGGAGTTACGGCCATCTTTATGTTTTGCCGCAGTGACATTTTGACCGTTTTTTGAAAACTTTACATGGCCGTATTTTGGAAACCGTTTGAGATATTAAGCTGAACTTTGGTATTTTTTTTAGTCTTCATGAAGGTAACCTATGTACCAATTTTCATCATAATCTGAGATGGTAAGGGAAAAAATCTCTTGAAAGTGTGTTGATTTCACACGGAATGACCCGTGTATTGAATGCATTTACAATGAATGGACGTTTAACTGAGTTTACCATCTTAGCTTTGATGTTATAATTAATTCTACACCTTTATTATAATAACATTAAACGTATGGAAACGGTAAATATTTGTGTAAAAAAACAATCTAATAATAAACGGCAATTGAAAGATTAAAATTATGTGTGTATGTTGCTGTTAAGGCTGGTAAAAGGATCGAAGAAAAGGTGTGATAAACTTCGTTCCCACGACCGCCCACATTCACTTTTAAGGTGCGGCTATACATACACGTCACGTCACGTCACGTCACGTCCCGTCCACTAACGTCATTTTAGGTAGGGTGGCTATACATACCCGTCACGTCACGTCACGTCCAGGCACAAAAAGTAGCGCGCGCACATCTTGGCTTTTAATACCTATATCTTGAGATTCATTTTGACCTAGGTAATTTTTACTAATTAAGTAAAACAGCCGACCTAGCTTTTTTACAATAAATTTGCTGTAATTTTATCAGTATTTTGTGCTTTATAACTGAAACACAAAGTTAGTTTCAGTTGTAGTCAACTGTCAATATATTTTCATGTTAAACTTTTGTTATACAATTATTATTATTATCAATGTTATCTTGACTTTATAAGTGAGCCTCTAAACCGCAGTAATAGAGTTATAATTTTAGATTATAAAGTTATTATAGTAGTTATAATAGTAATGTACATACTAAATTTATATTGATTCATAAATTTGTGGAATTCATTTTAATTGCAATTTCTTCCCAGCAGTAGTTCCTCCTTACGTTATTCATGTATAAATTGTGAGAAGGGTCAAAAAGTTCTTTGAAGTCTTGCACTAAAGTTATCAAATACTCGTCGTCCATGGTTGACGCACAACAAAACACTATGTTACTGAAGGAACGACACACAAGAAACAGGTGAACAGACACACTTCACCCCTTGAACTGATAAGGTGCAATATTTTTGTTTATCTCTGTTATGGAGCCAACAAATATAGTCAAAAAACATTCAGCTATACCAACGATGTTTCCCGACTGT
>JAGFPH010001557.1:193235-209270 GCA_018207615.1 Philaenus spumarius
ACCAACGATGTTTCCCGACTGTGCGCGGACAAAGCCGAAGCGGAGATAAATGACGTCGCTTGACGTGACCCCTGGCTATACATACCCGTCACGTCACGTCACGTCACGGCACGGTATGCTCTCTAGAGCATTCGAATATTTTCTGGACGTGACGTGACGTTACGTGACGTGACGGGTATGTATAGCCACCTCCATTTGATTACACAGGGAGCATACCTCTGGAAAAAAGACGGGACGTGACGTGACGTGACGTGTATGTATAACCGCACCTTCACCGTATGCCAGTTAAACTGTTGAGGGCGGAGGGGAGCAGCGATAAGCATATATTAGGCCTATGTTTTAAATAGCACAAAAATTTAAATAAACCACTTTAAACGCTAGCAACTTAACTCATATTTTCTCTGAGATTCTTTCTGCAGATTTTCTTCAACTTGTTATATGTCCCGTTTGTGTAAAGATTAAAACTATGCTTTATAAAATCTTGTCGAATAACTAAAAGATTTTAGTGGATATTTTAAATTCATTAAATATACTTAAACACAATTAAATATAAAATAAATAACTAATGAGCTTGACTTGTGAGAAAGTCACTTAGATAAAATAAAACCTAAATACAAAATCTCACAATAAATACGTTTACTAACCTCAAACGCGTTTCAACGACAATGTCGCCATCCTCTGTGATGCACGGGCTACAGTTATAGTTTGGTTACTGTAGCCCGTGCATCACTGACGATGCCGACATTGTCTTTGAAACGCGTTTGAGGTTAGTAAACGTATTTATTGTGAGTTTTTGTGTTCAGGTTTTATTTTATCACGATTAAATATATTTAACACGATTCATTAAATATATAAAACAATGTAGGCCCTACCTTGGCGAATAAAAATAAAACACTGATCTTGAATGGTAAATTCCTTCATTGTCGATAGTGCAGTAAACAATAAAATGAAAATGTGACGAACGAAACACTTTATGTATTCGAAACTGTATTTAAGGTTATTTAAAACTTAAACATTTACTATTTTGTAGTATACTCGTATAATTTCTTTCAGCCTCGACAATCGTAATGGCCATATTTGTCTTTAAAGTTATCTTTTTACTGGCATAAATAAATAGATAAGCATGTGCCTATAAAAACCTAATTCTTCGTCAAACAGATTCTTAATCTTATCGTAACTCCTTTTGCTGGCGAGTCAACTAAGTTAAAATGTTCTAGTAATAATCCACATACTGTATTATACTGTACGTAGGCCTACAGTACTCTCATTGCAACGGGGGTTGGCGTGCGAAGCACGCAATACTTTGTGTATTGGAAATACTTCCAATATGCGGAATGGCGTGTGAAGCACGCAATGCTTTGTGTATTGAAGGTACTCCCAATATGCGGAATGGCGTGCTAACCATTTTGCAGCTATTCAGCACCGACGTGAATAGACATATTTCCCAAATTGTTGGTTGAAACCCTAAAACATAGGCCTATAAACTTAATTTTTGAAATTTGCTCAACTCACGTCAGCGGTTCAGCTGCGTGGTCGAATTATTGTAAACTTTAGAGGACCTCTGCGTGCTCCGCACGCCAACGTCTTTAGGACCCTCTATACGCATAACTATGTTATCTTTTTTCTTTATAATAAAGGTTTAGGATTAATAATAACCCCAAACCTAAGGTCGTAAATAATGTAAAATGTCCAAATCGAATTATTTCGGATATGTTATAACAGCAGTTACAATAAAGGTTAAAAGAACCACCTAGCCTCAGGCTCCACAATTAACCTAAAAGTTAGAAATACAAATAATTGTTTAAAATTTTGAAATCAGCTGTTAATGGAAATATTAGAGCAAACAGCTGATTACTGTATCAACAATAAACAGATTTATTTATTAGCGAATTTCCATAGGAAAAATGAGCTGCAGTAGCCCTTATGGTAAGACCCAAGGTCGGGAGTTGCAAATGAGCACCGATCATGGTCCCCTGAACATGTTTTGGGGTGTCATTAAAAATCATGTATATATATGTGTTCGCACTCCAGCGGCCGCATTTTAAGTCCGATTTGGTTCAAATTTGGTACACATGTTGGTTGTCTACGTCGCTCGGACGAGTTCGTTAGCCAAACAAATCCAACAATTGGAAGCACGTTTTTTGACCGGAATTAGCAATTTTTTTTTAGATTTTTCCTACGAGAATGATTTTTTTAGAGTTTTTTTCTACAAATATAAATGTAGGATGTTATTTTGCACATTTTGTCTTTTTACGCGACCTTATAGCTCGCTTGGTTTCCCCAAAATCGATCAAAACGTAAAATACCGTAGAAGTACCCGGTTCAAAGCCATGTGGTGGATTCTACCGTGGGGTTGACGTGCGAAGCACGCAATACATTGTGTATTGAAGATACTCCCAATGCGGGGGTTGGCGTGCGAAGCACGCAATGCTTTGTGTATTGAAGGTACTCCCAATATGCGGAATGGCGTGCGAAGCATTTTGCAGCTATTCAGAACCGTCGTGAGTAGACCTATTTCCCAAATTGTTTGTTGAAACCCTAAAACATTATGCCTATAAACTTAATTTTGGAAATTTGCTCAACTCCCGTCAGCGGTTTAGCTGCGTGGTCGAACTATTATTAATATGGCGCTCCCATTGCCGTAAAATATTTAGTAATTGTTTTTACGTCTAAAAATGTCATTGTTAAAAAAAGTATATAAAAACAGGAGTGTATTCAAACGAAACTTTGTGTAAAAATTTCAAAGCAATCGGTGTAGAACTTTCGGAGATTTGAGATTTTAAACGAACGAACATTTACATTTTTATTTATATAGATTAAAGAGAAATTTTAAATAAGTTTCTGAAACGAGTTTTTTTTAACGCGGAAGCTTTAAGTAATTGGATTAGGCTACTAACTAGTTTTAGCAGCCGAAGCCCCGATACCATTTAACCTAAATGGCTAACGCATTAAAGGGCAATTTAAATTTACACCGATTAATTTGATAATGGGTTCGTGGTTCCTAATTGGGCCTGGAGATTAATTTAACTTTAAATAGAACAGGTATATACGATTGGGTACGAACAGAGGAATGATGATTTACTATCAAACATACAAATAAACCAACAGTTCTAGGCTACGTACAAAACAAAAGTAAAAAGGTAAAAGCTGAATGTGTCACCTCTACTGAAGAGTTCTTTACAAGGAATTCACAAACTAAACTCCAATACAAAACAAATTAGGCCTATATATTATCTCAGAGCGGACTTGTTCTAATGAGTCGGTTCATTTCTATTATCTTTCAGTGTGAAAAATTTGAAATCACAAAGTTGTGTAACAGTTTACATAAACATCTAAGTAGTTATTCTGAAACGGTTATTGTAAGTAAATCATAATTGACCGAGCGAAGCGAGGTCTCCGTTTTAACTTGACCGTTCGGCATTTCGTCTGTTTGTCTGTGTGTTACGCCTTGACCGATTTTGATGATTTTTTGCATGAATGTTCCTTATTCATGTATATAAAGTTTTTTCCATTTTTCATTTTTAACACCTTCAATAAAATAAAAATGGCGGCCGCACCGTTTCTCTCAGTGTAAAGGCCCGCACACACCAAACGCGGGAAGCGGGAGCGACGCGAATTTTCTAATTCCTAGAAATTTAGTCGCGGGAACTGTTCGCGCGGGATCTTAGGTGACGCACACACAACGCGGGAAGTTTCGCGGCGAACTCAGTCGGTAAGGTGACAGTGTTGTGGTCAGTTGTACTTACCTTCTCATCGTTCGTCGCTTGCCATATCATCTGATGAAGAGGCTTTGTTGCTGTTCGCCTTGGCTGAGGATGAAATTCTTAAGAAGACGTGGGTACACGCTATAAATAAGGAAAGAGAACAGTATGGGGAATATCACACCCTGATGACGCATCTCCGAATGGATGAAAAAAGGTTTTAAATTTACTTTTGTATGACAACAACCTGCTTTGATGAACTACTTGGCTTAATCAGCGATGATATTGAGAAGAAAAACACGAACTACAGAAAATATATTTGCCCCGAGGAACGCTTGGCTATTACATTAAGGTATGTTACCAGATTGTAATTAAGATTGTTACATTTTAAAAATAGGATTTGAAATTGATAAATGTTCTTATATAGTTCTATTTAGAACTAAATTACGAAACTTTTTTACACTTACGAAAAAATTCCAAAAAATTTTTACAATTAGTTATGAAGGCCTAAAATTGAACTTTTTCCTTTCGTTACTGAACGTTTTTTGTTTCTTGAGCTAATAACTTTTACAATTTTATATGAATAATTTTTTTAATTGCATATATGAATTCTTTAAACCTTTCTCTACAAAAAAGGTGCAGAACACTTTTAGATTGGGATAGAATTACTATTTTTGGCGAATTGTTAAACATATGTACCAGTGAGTAGCTGTGTACATTTAATTCATTGATAAAAACAATTAGAATTACAATCAAGAGTAAACACTTTCTACAAAATACAAAAGCACCATAACAGCACTGAACACATACCAAGGTGAATCCAAGGGGATGTTAAAATGTAAATGTAACCAAAAGAAATAGCTGTAAACACGTACTCACCAGGTACCTTCAACTCTTTCCCAATCTCGTCCCAAATCCGGTCTTTCTTCTTGATGTTTTTGTAATCTTTATTATTTAAGTCATAAAGGACTGGATACGTGTACACACACTCTAATAACATTTCTGTTAAATTACTCATAGTTACTCTAAACACACGTCTACACAATCAAAGCACAAAGCACTGCCTACCGAGTACGAGTAGACACCTGTTGTGTGACTAGTGACTGTACGGTTCCCGCTCTAGTCGCGCGGGAAAACGCTGCATGCAGCGAACCAGGCGGGACGACGCTGCGTAACGATCCCGCACATGATCCCGCGCGAACGATTCGCGTTTGGTGTGCGTTATCTCATATCCCGCCGTTGTTTTACAATCCCGCGCGGGAACTTCCTAGAACTACATTCGCGTCGCTCCCGCTTCCCGCGTTTGGTGTGCGCGGGCCTTAAGCTTTTCTCCAAAGCCAGTTCGTGGCTTAACCGTAAGTCGAATCTAAAAACTAATGACAGTTTATAAGTAGCAATTTAGATTTCAACAAAATTGTATTCTTGATTTTTTTACCGTATCTCTAATGGTAAGCTCACAAAATGGCCGTAAACTTCAAATTTGTTAAAAGTCGTCCAAGTTTTTGTATTTCAACCATGTTTTTTTATACGTTTATTCTAAACCAATTCAAAAGTGTTGCATAGATGTTTTGTAGATAAAGGTTCAAAAGAATTCATATATAACAGTAAAAAATTATTGAAGTAAAATTAACAAAGTTATTAGATCAAGAAACATTTATTAGTTATTAGCATGTTCAGTAACGAAAAGAAAAAGTCCAACTTTAGGCCTACATAAAAAGTAGTAAAAATTATTGTAATTTTTTTCATAAATGTAAATACGTTTCGTAATTTAGTTCTAAATAGAATTATATAAAAATATTTATCAATTTCAAATTTGTTATTTTGAAAACACCAGTTTTTATGTTCCTACTACAAGACTGCTAATAAAACTAGGCCTGTTTTGAATAGTAATTTAGGAATATATCCTTTGCAAAAAAATGACATACAGTATTATTATGAGAAATTGTAGAAAATAAATTAAAGAATGAAACTATATACTTGTAAATTATTATTTCATAAAAGTATTTGACTTAGCTTTACTTGAATTACAAAATGAGATGAAACAAATGAAACCGCTTGGCGATAAAGGACATACAAAACATGACCGTTGGACACCGTGGGAAGTGTTGGTACGTGCGTTGAGAATAAAGTTGAGATCACTATCACGACGTGTTAACATCGTTTGTTTTCATTATTTCTAATATTGGAATATGATATGGAAGTTATTGAACTGTAAATACATTGTTAAGTTTTAGTTATTTAAGTATGTAAATATTTAATTATATGTTTTCCCTCTATAACTTGATATTTTTAGCTATCTCATGCATTATTAACCTAAATAAAACACAATATCTCTAAAAGAAAATCTTTACCAGTTAAAACTCAAGAAAAGAAAAAAACGAGAACTAGAAATCCCGGAATCGTGGGAATTGTAAAATAATGTTTCGTTGGCTAAACCTTGTGCTTACTTCCTTACTGGCACACCATTTTTAACCTAAGCTCAAAACCACATTTGTTATTTTAACGAGCGAGGTCTACTGTTCACAGAACTACTAGTGTATGGGGTTTTCAAAGACATTTATATTTCCAATTGCACGAGCTTAGATGGTAAATAATATCAAATGTTCATTTGCTTCGAATATAACTGCCCCCCAACTCCTAAACAAAATCAAAACCTACAAAGTAAGAAAGTTTAAGTTTATAGTGGCAATGTTGCTGAGAAATAAGTCACATGCTAGCTCAGATTACTTAGAATAAACAGTGGCTTATTAAATCTACACTGAACATATTTAGTATTTGTGTTCTGGACGGGGGGGGGGGGGGGGGGGCCTACTAGGTTGGATACATGAAATCATGTGAAATAACTAATTACTGCTCATCCATTGGTTATTTGTAACTGATCAACCAACTTCAAAATTGTAAGTAATAAATTACTTGTCAATGTATGCACTTGTTAAAGACGAGTAACAAGCGCTATCATACATTAACAGTTTTTTTGTTTGTTTTCTTGATTCTGAATGTTGATTTGTCAGTTTAACAGTTTAATACTGATTCTATAATTCTAAACAAACGAAGTAGAGTTGAATTCAGTTTTCTTCTTACAACGATTGTACATTTGTATGGTAAATAGCAAACACGTAGCCTACATTTTCAGAATCTTTGTAAATATTTGTATTGATGTTCGGTGTGAAATAGAGAAAGTTTCTAAATAAACACAATGTAAGCGTGGATAGAACGGATTCATAATTTTATTAAAACTGTTTAAATTTCTATTTAGGTTGGAATCCTTCACTCCCTCTGGTAAATGTATTCACCGAACTTTGAACAGCTGTTATGAACAAACAATGCCACTCTGTTTGACTACAACCAGCACGCCACAAACATCCGACCTGCACATATTTCGAAGCTTTGCTTTACCCCCCTCCCCCCTAGTGCCCTTTAGTGGTGACTCATATTTGTAACCGCTGTGCAGGTAATCACTAGGTACTCCCTGGATTTGCAATATCCTGTGGGATAACAAAATTACGGTTTATCTCCAACAGATTGGAGGCTTTGTGTTAATTTAGGAACAAACAATAAAGTGGATATCGTGCTTCCTCTGCTTTGCGTTCGAGCGCAGTCACGACTGATACGACCAAATATAGTAATCCATCTTGACTAATGTTAATAAGTTTGTGAGCTTCGCTTTGGAGTCAAAATCATTAGAATCGGTCAGATAAGTGCGTATTTAAACATCTTAAGTATTTATAAGACTTTCATCGATTGCCTTACCGGCCTGGTTAACTATGTTAACTTATTTAATTAACTTACATAACTAAACTTTACCTACGGTACCAGCAAAAAAGGGACAAACAAAAGGACTGTGAGAAGTAAGTTTATTAAATAAGTTTATTAATAACGTCGATGTTTAACCTACACTTACATCATTCCTTTTTCGCCAATTTGAAACTGTTTACCGTAGTTGTACACAATAACGAATAAAACAGCTGTCTTACGGTAATCAATATATATAAAAGTGAAATACCACTCACTCACTCACTGACTCACTCATCACGATTTTTCAAAAACTACCGAACGGATTGAAATGAAATTTGGTAGTATGTAGCTTCCTCTAGGGCCATAGGTACTCACTAAGAAAGGATTTGAAAAAATTCTAAATTTTAGGGGGGATTTGAGGGGATCAAAGTTATTAAATCACGATTTCTTCAAAACTACCAAACGGATTGGAATGAAATTTGGTATGTAGCTTCCTATAGGGCCATAAGTGTTCACTAAAAAAGGGTTTTAAAAAATTGGAAATTTTAGGGGGGTTTGGGGGGTAAAAATTACTAAATCACGATTTCTACAAAATTACCGAACAGATTGGAATGAAATTTGGTATGTAGCTTCCTCTAGGGCCATAGGTGCTCACTAAGAAAGGGTATGAAAAATTTCGAAATTTTAGGAGGGGTTTGGGGTTATTTATCAAAGTTACTAAAATCATAATTTCAGATCTTTTATTATTATGACAATAGTGCTTTTATTATTTAAGATCTATAAAAGCCAAATACCACTCACTAACTGAACACTTAAAAAGAATACAATTACGTTAAAAAGACGGAAAATACCAACCACCACGGGCAACGCCGTACGGATCAGCTAGTATAGTATATACACTGAAAAAACTCTAACCGTACTGCAAAGTTAAAATTAATGTTAACAGTTTTTCTGTCATGGTAACATTTATAATGTCATGGTTATTTTAGAGCTTGAAATATTTGCATTGCTGTAAGGTTTTTTTAATGTTGAGTTTTACTGTAAACTCTAATGTAGTTAATCTCATAGTTAATTTAATATACGTTAAGGCGATGATTGCAGTCACTAAATTAGTTAATGTAACTATAAGGTAAATCTAACGTAATATACATCTAAAAAACGTTATGAAAACAATATCTTAATATGTTCACAATGTTAGCTTACTTACAAGGCATAAAGGCGGTTATTTATGCAGTGAACTGGGTTACATCCGCTGTACAGTGTACATCCTTTAGACGGTAGCCTTTTCCTGTTTTAGAGTTACCCTGTCCACAATTACAATTTCTCACGTTTTTACGAAATTCGAATTCATTTTCTCTTCAGTACTCGGTAGACTAACAAGTAATAACAAAGACCACATCAAACAGCTATAACTAAAGTACTTCGTTGTCGATCTTCTTGTTTTTTCAACATACATGGATGATACTGTAGAATCTTTGTTGACGTAATGGGGATTTCAAAATTATATTACAATTTTTAAAGGTAAGTTCAGGTATATACATAAGTTAATACAGTATTATAATTAGATGCAGTAATTTTAAAAACTACCATAGTAAATACGGTATATTTTCAATGTTAAAATTTCATTACAGGTTATGGGAGGTTGCCTGAAGTTATACATAACTTTGTCATACTTTTTTAAAGATATATACGGTAACTAATCTAATTTCTATATATTTTAAATTATTGTTTTAATAATCATTCTGGTAAATATTTAAAATTCATTTTAGTAATCTATTTACACATAATTAGTTTATTATCAAATAATATACTTTCATTTCAGAAAATGAAATAGATATACTTGCCCTATCCAATATGAAGGAAATCCATGTAAAAGAACTTATTTTTTAGTACCTAACTTCCATTTAACTGATTTAACATTACTACATACAACTACACACAATTCATTCATATAATATATTTTCAAGTAAAAATATAAGGCTCAAAGAAAGAAAATTAACAACCTAGCATAATTGTACGTCAGGCATTTCGCTAAAATATTTTTATTAATAACAACTACATCTTACAACAAATTAAGGATTTGTTAAAAAAATATTTTAAAAGATTCAGTTTGGTTGTTTAGCTGTTTAAAAATGTGTGAATGAATTTTTAATATGTAGGAGTGGTTTTTAAGAAGTACTTTTCCATTAAAGCCTGAGTTAGACTGTCAGTGGCATCAGTCAATTAACATGAATTCTTTTAGGAATTTTTACATTTGAAATGACAGAGCCTTATTTTATTATTTTGTAAATATTTGTATGCTCTCCAAAAACCTAACAATAGCATATACAAATATTTGGATAATGAATTTTGATTACTTTTATCAGAACTAATTATTCTGATATTTGAAATAATTTATGTATTTAAAATAATTTACGATGTTTACGAGTATTGATATACCCTTGTTAACGAATTATTAAACTAAGAATGTGTTTTATTAACAAAAAAGTTACTTCAAACTAGCTTAACTTAACTCAAGATAATAAATATCGATCTTCGGTGGGAAATGTCGCAGTAATTAATTAAATTAAAAGTAATGAACTCATTATCAAATACGGTAACTTTAAACATAGAATTTAGGTTTACATTTTAAAAAGTTGTAATTTAAAGCTTGAATTCTTTATTTTAAGATACAGTAAAAATGTTATGTCCTTAACTATGTAAATAACTACATACATTAATAACTATGTATATTATATAATATATTTTATAGTTGTCTTACACTTAATTTTTATTTTTTCCAGAACACTTACTAACCGAAGACCTCCTCTAACTGAAGGACCTCGACAGTTAGTATGCAGGGGAAAGCTTGTCGACAAATTTCGAAATAAAATATCGGAGTTAAAAAAAGCTGTTTCTGTTGTGACAAAAATAACTATTGTTACAATAAACAAATTATATAGTAATTACAATCTTAACTAGTGTTAGAACTGTATTAGTATGAAGTTCACCACTACATCAACTAACCTTGCAAGGATGTTAGTTATACTGAAACGCACAGAGCAATTACTCTTATGATTACAATAACTAATATGAGTGTAATATTTTGTAGATGTATTACCTAATTTTATTATTTTTGTGACAATAACAACTAACTTACCAGTAAAGGAATACTACAATATTAAACACTCTACCTAATGTTATAACTACATTAATTTATATTCACTACTACATTAACTAGCCTTGCGACATAGTTAGTAGTGCCTTAATGTCATAGAAACATTAGGCTTACTGTTGAACTTACATTTGCTGTTAAGTTAATAACATTGCTATAACATTAAGAGATCAACTGTAGCTTACTTTAACAGTAAAGCTAACTACACTCTGCTGACCCGTAAACAAATATTTCTTTTACCGCAACATTAATTGTGTTGCTGCAAGGATAGAGTTTTTTCAGTGTACTAAAATACGGGGTGTTTCAAGAAGTACTTTACAATTTTGAAAAATCATATAAATTTATTCAGAGAACCTACCGAGGTGATTGTAGTGTCAATTTGTAGGGAAACACATCAAGTAATAATAAAAACAAACTAAATTATGTTAACCTCACATTCTGCTTAAGAATGTTTTGTCAAGCGATATCGCTGACCTCTATTACCATAACTAAGCTTTTATGATGCTCAGTATATTAACAAAACAAAGCAGTCTATATTAGTCGCGCATCGATATCTGTAAGGCTGTGCCTTCTCCGCTTCATGCAGCCTTTAGTAGAGAGGTTGTAGAATATTATCATGTAGTTAGGTATGAACTTTTTACAATTACACGAGACGTACAATAGAACGACATATTTACAACTATAGACTCTAAAAGCGCGCTCGATATAACAAATTAATCAAAATGAAGATGCACTACTTCTATAAAATAAATATTGCCGGCCAACTACTTCTGCAACCCCATTTTTGTCCGTCAGGTTTACCGTTGACGTCCTTTATACGTGCTATTATATCAATACAGAAATACAGTAGTACAACTGAAGACAAAATTTCACTATTGACAGGGTACTAGCATAGATCATGAATAATAAAATAGATTATGCATGCATACGGGGGGTGTGTGCCGAAAAAAGTTTGTCGGGTAAATAGTGCATGATCGCGCCGCGAGGTAGCGCTAGGGAGAAAGCATTGGTAGCATTGGTGCTTCACACCGCTTCCATCGTTTCCCCAATAGATAGCGCCACTATCGTCGAATTTCCAGTGGCTTGAAATATTGCATTGGATCGGAGTTCTATTAGGTTATGCAAATACAATGGTACTGGATATAATGAATAATACGACCACGCAGGTGGTGAACCGCTGACGTGAGTTGAGCAAATTTCCAAAATTAAGTTTATAGCCCTAAGTGTTAGGGTTTCAACCAACAGTTTTTGAAATAGGTCTATTCACGACGGTGCTGAATAGCTGCAAAATGGTTCGCACGCCATTCCGAATATTAGGAGTATCTTCAACACACAAAACATTGAGTGCTTCGCACGCCAACCCCCGTATTGCGAGTATCTTCAACTCACGAAGCATTGCGTGCTTCGCACGCCAATCCCCGTATTGGGGGTACATCTTCAATACACAGTGTATTGCGTGCTTCGCACGCCAACCCCGCGGCGGAATCCACCACATGGCTTTGAACTGTTTACTTCTATAGTATTTTACGTTTTGATCGATTTTTCGGGGAACCAAAACCAAAACGTGCAGAATAACATCCTGCATTTATATTTGTAGAAAAAACTCAAAAACAAATTCATTCTCGTAGGAAAAATCTAAAAAAGTAGTTACTTCCTGTCAAAAAACGTGTTTCCGATTGTTGGATTTTTTTAGCTAACGAACTCGTCCGAGCAACGTAGACAACCAACATGTTTACCAAATTTGGACCAAATCGGACTTAAGATGCGACCTCTAAAGGGCGAGCACATATATACATATAATACAGGGGTGGTGAAAAGTCCCGAAACGGGTTAATATTTTTTTAACCGTTGCAGGTGAAACTATATAACTTGGTACACTGTTACTGGGCATAAAACACTATTTTACCACAATTTCAATGAGCCGCTACCACTTCGGGGGGACGGCCCACAAGGAGTCAGAAGAAAATCTTAAATGAGAGCATGGGTTCAGTTGTACATCAAATTAAAGGTCTAATTTAGTAGAATAAAATGCCGCAAATCCGACTTCAAAAGGTTCACCCTAAACAAAATGGCGGCCCTAAACGTGTTGACATAAATCGACATAAAGTTGCTAAAATCTCGAAAAGGAAGAGTTTTTAGAAAAAATTTCAAGAGACAAAAAATGTTTATTTCAAAGTGCTTGGCCTAAACAATTGCTCCCAAATCGATTTTGTAAATTTTATTTTTTACAAAATTTTCTAAGATGGAGGAGTAAAAATAAAATTAACGAAATTAATTTGGAAGCACTTTTTTCTAAAAACTCTTATGATTTTTAACGACACCCTAAAACGTGTTCTGGGGACAATGATCGGTGCTCATTTGCTACTCCCTACCTTGGGTCTTACCAAAAGGGCGACTGCAATAGCTCATTTTTCCTATGGAAATTCGCTAATAAATAAAATGTCAGGCAATTCAATTTAACTGCTCCGATTGTAATTAATCTGTTGTAATAAATGTTTCCTGGAATTAAACACATTTTTTACGTACAAATTCAAAAGAGACCATTTCGTTCATTTAACAAACACACCACTTGTGAAAATGAAGGTCGATTTAGAGATTTGGGAAAACTAATTTCTTTTAATACGGAGCTGGTGAGAATAAAAGATTTGTATTACGCAATATTTAATCATAGATGGACAACTCGTGCCTCAAAACTAATTTTTTCTAAATTACAAGTTGAGAGAGTTTTATTGAGTCTGGTGAGTTTTGAACTCCAACCCGTTTCGAACCAGTCACAGAGTTCGGACTGCAGAAGGTTCAGTGTTTTTTCCGCGTGTAATTCTTTAAAAATAAATTAAATGGATTGAAGTTCATCTTCTAATAATACTTCTCAAAGGTTTCCCGGAGACGTCAAACGGCAGTTTTTACTTTATTTCTTCTTTCAAAAGGAAGTTCCTATTGACAAAGGTGAAGGGTTATCACTTCAATGTGTCCGTTAAAGCTTGTTGAAGTGTCAATTAAAATTTAGAATTGTAGTTTATGAAATCATCGGGCCGAAAGTATTCCGGACCGTCAAAGTTTTTATATCTTCGTCGCTCGGCGTATTAATTAATTATCAATTCATATTTAGTAAAAAAGTTAGATTATACTCCAGTAGAATTCAATATTTGTGATTTATTCTTGTCTTGGTATCGACAATGTTGGCAAAGCTTTGATCCTTTATTTGAAATACCAGAGGGTTAGGCTGAAAGGTTTTGATCATTCGTTTTGAAGCTGTAAACATAACCTTTAAGTATAATCTAGGGTAGAATTTTAGTCGATTCAAAGCTGATCGGCTGTTATATAATTATAGATTATCATCCCTATTTATATCATCTCTATCCCTTATAATTTATACCAACAGAAAACCTAACCTAATAAACGGTACCAGGAGCTGGCACATACTTTCTCACAAACATATTTAAATTATTAAACAGATTCACTGTGACTTGTAGGGTGGGGTAGGAGAGGTGATTTTTTATTAAAGTTGGAGATTAACTAATAAATATTATTATTATTATCTAGAGAGAAAACTATTCGATCGATTTCGAACAAATTTGCACCAAACACGTCAATTAGGTCTTTATAGATGCCCGTAAAAAGGTTTTGAAAATTTTTGAAAAACAACCCCCTTTATGGCCAAAAAACTCTCAAAAATCAGTTATTATTATTATTATTAGCTAAACGAGAATTTTTAGAAAGATGCTGTTTTTTGCATATGGTAGAGCACCTTAAAGGCTACGACAAATAAGCCAAATTTTATCAAAATCGTTAGAGCCGTTTTTTTATAAAAAAATTATAACTGATTTTTTTGGGTTTTTTTTACCAAAAAGGGGGTTGTTTTTCAAAAAATTTCAAAACCTTTTTTTGTGCATCTATACAGGCCTACTTGACATGTCTGGTGCAAATTTGGTTGAAATCGATTGAATAGTTTTCTCTCTAGCTCTGTATACATACAGACATACATACAGACATACAGACATTTTGTAAAAACCAGTTTTTTGGACTCAGGGGATCCCAAAACGGATATTTCCACAAAAATCTCAACATCGATTTTTTTGGTGATCACTATACTTTCTCTACGCTATAGTATAGTGAGAAAGTAAAAGTTGTAAGTATAACCTCAAAATGTTTCATATAGTTACATACATCCTTATTTGAGTGTTAAAACTGATGATTGCATTCCACTGTTGCATGTTTAAATCGGAGTTTAAAACGACAGCTGATCCTTTGCATGCTTACGAGTGACTCACTTTAGCTAAACACAACGGGAAAATAAGTTTTAAATGTAAGACACGATGGCCGTGGTTGTTAAGGCGTGAAAGCTTCCATGGCAACCATCAATGGAAAAGTTCCGGGTTCAATTCCCATTGACCCCGAATAATTTTCTAAATGGTTTCTTAACAGACATCATTGGCTGTGGTTCGGATTCCGTGTAAAACTGTAGGTCCCGTCTTCATTAGCCTTAAGTGCAAAACAGCAGGACGTTAAAAAATTTTTTAAAATAATATATGATATTAATAAACTGTGGAATACTTTACGTTACGGAATACCTTCCGGCTAAATTTGTACTTTCTCAGCATTCTACTTTTGATACCTAGAGAACTGTAGCCTACAGAAGAGCTGTGAATTGCAAATGATGGGATTGTACGTAAAACTCTAGGTCAGGTTAACATTGGACCTTATTTTCTTTCTAGCGTTTTTGGTAAGACGATGAAATAAATAATATTTATGTATGCAGATAGCTCTAGTTTAGCAAATACATTCACCTCAGCTAACTACAAGGTGGTTCATACACGGAATATATTTTATAATTTTTGTATTTAAACATATTTAGTAATATACCAACGTCAAGATATTAACGTAAAGCTATATTTTTTTACGAAGTTTATAAATTCTGCTTTGAACTACATTTCACTAAATAAGCCCAACAAACAATGCATAATCTATCATTGATAAATAAAATGCAAACATAAAATGACCTTCTAGCTACTGTACATCATTTAAGGGACTTCTATACCTTGCGTAAAACAGCAAAAATATGCACTTCGTACTAACGTGTTTCGGACGCCGTTTTTCAACCTAAAAAGTTGTGGAACATCTTAAATTGTTCTTAAAGGCTATGTGCTTTTGTCTTATATCTCATAATTAAAAGAATTCGACGGCAACTCATTTTAATCAACGGTTCAACTGAGTTAAAATCGATTATTTAATTAAAATGCATTTTTTTTGGGGGAGTTTTAAGCAATAATTTCCATATTTTAAGCTAACACGTAAAAAATATAAAGCCTTCTTTATAACTTAAAGTAGTTTCCTAGATTATTAATGTATAAATAGAATCCGAAACACGTTATTACGAATGCACGTTTCAACGATTTTGCGGCTTGAGTCAGGCCTTTTTGTATTAAAATCATACTGTACTCTCGG
>JAGFPH010001557.1:225756-238649 GCA_018207615.1 Philaenus spumarius
CTTTACCTGAAAATTTACAAATCGCCCGCCCTTTACCTGAAAATGAACAAATCGCCCGCCCTTAACCTGAAAATTTACAAATAGCCCTTTACCTTGAAATCTACAAGGTAAACTTCACAATTTACTAATCATTCTGAACCTCAAAACTTACTAATAGTCGCCCTTTTACTAGAAATAAAAGTTAGAAACACAAATAATTGCTTCGAAGTTTGAAATCAGCTGTTAATGGAAATATTAGAGCAAACAGCTGTTTTATCTGTTATTTTATTCATTTGGTTGCTATGGTACAGTACGTAAATACATTCAAGAAACATGTGTTGGTTCATCAGTTTAGACCTAACCTAAGAATTTTTCCGACTAAATTTACAAATATTGAAATAATTGTTTTGTCAAAATGAATTTATGGCCTATGTTACTCGGGTATAGTGTAGCATTTTATTAGTAAAAGTATTTTTTCAATCTATTCAGTAGTTCCAGAGATTACCCCCTACATACATACAAACAAACAAAGAAATTTTACCTCTTCTTGTAATATCAGTATAGACACATCTGTTTACATTGTAAACGTAATCAATTATTAAAGGGTATTTATTGTTATTTACTCCAAATGTCGTTTGAAGATATAGGATGCATTACTAACTCTACATAAAATATAATCCACTTAGAGATTTAAAGATAATCGCGAAAATATTGTTCTGTTAAGCCGGTAAATATTTATACGATTTTTAAGTTCTAAGAAAAGAGGCCGAGTACTTGTACGTGCTCATTCATTTACATTGACCACATGCTATAAAATACATAATTTCTATTGGCCAAGTACAAAATTATTCGATTTAACAGTTAGTTCCTTTAGTTATTGGCTTACATTTTATTTACTTTTGGGTTAGGACAAGCAAAGCAAAAAGAACGAGAATCTTCAACTTTCGTAGGAAATTTAAAGGTTGCTCGTAGTCATGACAAATTGTGCACGCAAATGCAAATACGACAAAAAGTTTGACTTCTAGAGCTGACGTCTATAACAATAAATGCTTTGTTTGGCTTTGAAATCGGTGGTTGTTGTAGTTATACAAAATTCTCCTGACCCATACCAATCGTGTGTCGTATATTAATATACCCCACCAATAATATATTAAGTATTTTATACATAATATTTGATATAATATATCTTTTGGAAACGAGCAAATGTGCTTACATCCAAACATTTTAATTTGAATTGCAAAATAAATTAATTCATGAGTGGCAGTTTTTATAACAAACTATTACAAATCCAAAATTGTGCCCCGTAGATTATACAAGACGAAAGATTTTTTAGTAATTTTGGTGAAATAAATATTAGAAAATGAAGAGATGAAAATAATATCGAAATTAGTAAAAGAGGAAATGTTTACTTCTGAAATAGTCTTAGTTCAAGAATATAAATAAATGAGATTTTAATATTATACTCTACGAAATTTAGTTGTTCATTTTTATAATGTAAAAACTTCTAGCAAGTAAGATGTCTGTAAAGGGGTAAAACTTAACGATAGAGTTTAATAATCCTAAAAAAATAATTTAGTCCATTTGGCATTAAAAAACAGAAGAAATGTATAGCCCACAGTAGGACACACAATTCGTCAAATATTACACAAAGTTTGGTCGCTAAAGATGTACACCTTTTTTACTTTCTCACTATACTATAGTATAGAGAAAGTATAGTGATCGGAAAAAAATCAATGTTGAGATTTTTTGGAAATATCCGTTTTGGGACCCCTGAGTCCAAAAAAGTGGTTTTTACAAAATGTCTGTCTGTATGTATGTTTGTATGTATACAAAGCTAGAGAGAAAACTATTCGATCGATTTCAACCAAATTTGCACCTGACATGTCTTAGTAGGCCTGTATAGATGCACGAAAAAGGGTTTTGAAAATTTTTGAATAACAACCCCCTTTTTGGCCAAAAAACCCCCAAAAAATCTGTTATATTTTTTTATAAAAAAAACGGTTCTAACGATTTTGATAAAATTTGGCTTATTTATAGCCCTTAATGTGCCCTACCATATGCAAAAAACCACATCTTTCTAAAAATTCTCGTTTAGCTAATAATAATAATAACTGATTTTTGGGGGTTTTTTGGCCGTAAAGGGGGTTGTTTTTCAACATTTTTCAAAACCTTTTTACGTGCATCTATAAAGACCTAATTGACGTGTTTGGTGCAAATTTGTTCGAAATCGATCGAATAGTTTTCTCTCCAGATAATAATAATAATATTTATTTGTTAATCTCCAACTTTAATAAAAAATCACCTCTCCTACCCCACCCTACAAGTCACAGTGAATCTGTTTAATAATTTAAATATGTTTGTGAGAAAGTATGTGCCAGTTCCTGGTACTGTTTATTATTTAACCTTTCATATTTGTCTATGTTTGGAGGATATTTACAGGATGTGGTAAGTCCAATGCGCTATTGTCTACGCAAGTTGTGCCTACAGCTAATTAATGGTTTTCCTTCATTATTCTTCCCAATGTTTGCGACCTCAACGTTGACGCACAATGAAAATTTACTCAGTCTCTAGGCCTTGTGTACTAGGCTTTTAGCTTTAACGTTTGTTTCTGTCAGTTAGAAAAGTGTAAAATAACGTTTTGCACGATCACCTTAAACTCGTGTACGAAAAAATGTTGTGTGTTTGTAACAAAATAAAAAACGATTAATAAATGTTTTGTTTTGTAGAAATAGAAACATTTTGTCATCGAGATATTTACAAACGTTTGAACATAAACTCGTTAAAACACATGTTTACCACTTTGAAGTTTACTGTACTTTAATACCAAACTGTAGACACCCACTTGCTATCTCCACATACAGAATTTGGTTTAGTGTCAATCTCCTAACTTTACGCAAAAGTGATAAGACTAAAAGTAAATGTGTGCGGTCGTGGGACCCCGACAGCGACAGGAATGAAGTTCATCACTAATTTTCTTCAATTCTTTTAATCTTTCAACTGCCGTTTATTATATTAGATCGTTTTTTATACAAATATTTACTGTTTCCAGACGTTTAATGTTACTAGCGAATTTCCATAGGAAAAATGAGCTATTGCAGTGGCCCTTATGGTAAGATCCAAGGTCGGGAGTAGCAAATGAGCACCGATCATGGACCCTAGAACACGTTTTGGGGGTGTCATTAAAAATCTAATATATATATTTATATATATGTGTTGTTTCTTCAATGATAATAATAAACCATTCTTGTTTATACAAGAAGGTGCGTGGGTCTTTCCTAGTAAATAAACAATATGAGTAACATATAAAAAGAATGTAATTGATTAATGCCTATAAATTGTAATATCAAATCCCATTACAACAATGCTATTCGCACATTGAGTAATTAAACTATTTTTAATTTTGCAATTTTTAAATTAAATTTGTTGAAGGTTGACATATTTTTATGAAATGATTGAAGGAAATCTATTACATATTTTTATCAGATCGTGTCCTTATACCTTGCGAAATCATTCACTGATCGAACAATGTAAATTCATTGTTTTCTTAAAAACCCAAAATATCGTCTAAATGGAAAAAACCAATCATTTTATAAAATACGATGAAGAAACAAGTTCCCGACATTTTAGTATAGAAAGACGGCTACATTGTCCAGTATGGTCTACCGCTAGTAGACAAATATATTAGTCCTAACACAGTAGATCCGATCCGGCTAAGATAGTGTCGTGTTCCACAGGAGTGAACTGGGACCAAACACTAATTAACTGCTGTTACCTACAACAATACACGGCTGGTGTAACCTTACAACATTGTATGCAGTTGAAGGACGTATTGAATATACCGTACCCTACGATAGAATGCTACATCGATAACCTGCAATAGTATGCAGTGAACGAACTATTTCCTCTGCCTTGTAGTCCAGTCAACGAAGATGAAAAAAGGCCAAATAGCGGACAAAATGTATCACGTGACCGCTTTCCACTTTCAAAATAGTTACGTTCAAAATGGCGGTCCAAATTTTTGAAATCTCAATGAAAATATATTTTACATAGAGTAGGTTCCTCAATCCCATCGACCTTCAAATTTTCCTTATAATATACGAAATATTAAGCCGTTCTCAGACGTTTCACCCATCCTGTATTATAATATGTCATATATAAACCCAAATTTGTATTTATTTTATATTTTTCAAAATATATATACTCCCTAAAAATGCTTAGCATTTAAGAGTGAAATACCCAGCACTTGGAGGGTAATTTTGAAGAATAAACATTTAATTTTTAAGAATATAAACCGATGTTTTGATAATTTTCCATTCCCCCCTCCAAATCCCCTTAAGTATTGATCCTAG
Organism: Philaenus spumarius; assembly: GCA_018207615.1. Taxonomy (NCBI): domain Eukaryota; kingdom Metazoa; phylum Arthropoda; class Insecta; order Hemiptera; family Aphrophoridae; genus Philaenus; species Philaenus spumarius. The sequence continues at coordinate 230,085 of JAGFPH010001557.1, forward strand.
CAAAAAAATGTAAACGATCTTTTTAGTAGAGAATATAATGTAGATTAATTTAGTATGTGGACATGTTTTCGCTAGGGACCTTTGGGGGCCTTAGCTTCACTTCTACGTGATTTTCCCCGCTATTTTTCCTTCGTTGCTTGGACCATTAATAGAATAATTATCATTATTATTATTGTCATTATTATCGTTCATAATTTTCCACTCTTTGCAATTTTGGATCAAATTCCGATAAATTTGTCTTTCTTTTATTTTTTCTTCATATCTTTAGAGAACGAAAACTTTGTTTGAGACATTGTATAACAATAGACGTTTAAAAATAGTGTATTATCTTATCTGAAAGAAAAATGGAAAACTTATAGAACCACTTGTCTTTCTGGATAGGCGAGGTCTGTTTAGCAATACATTTAACATATTTATAATTAAAAATCGTGTTAACCCGTATGATATATTCAAATAATGAAATTTGTACAAAATCCCAAACACCCTATTTCCGCGATTAATAAAGCGATTTTTTTTTAGTGGTTTTAGAAGTGTTTATTTAATACCGTACAGGAAACTATATAAAATACAAGGGTAAATCAATAACTAAAGTAATAAACGGTATCAGAAACTGGCACATACTTTCTAACAAACATATTTAAATTACTAAACAGATTCACAGTGACTTCATTAATGTAGGAGGGGTAGGAGAGGTGATTTTAAACTAGGAGATTAACTAATAAATATTATTATTAGTAGCTAGAGAGAAAACTATCCGATCGATTTCGAACAAATTTACACCAAACACGTCAATTAGGCCTGTATAGATACACGAAAAAAGGTTTTGAACAATTTTGAAAAACAAACCCCTTTATGGCCAAAAACCCCCAAAATCAGTTATTATTATTATTATTATAAGCTAAACGAGAATTTTTAGAAAGATGCTGTTTTTTGCATATGGTAGGGTACATTAAAGGATACAAATAAGCCAAATTTCATTAAAATCGTTAGAGCCGTTTTTTTTATTAAAAAAATAACTGATTTTTTGGGGGTTTTTTTTTACCAAAAAGGGGTTTTTTTCAAAACCTTTTTTCGTGCATCTATACAGGCCTAATTGACATGTTTGGTGCAAATTTGTTCGAAATCGATAGAATAGTTTTCTCTCTAGCTTTGTACATACAGACAGACATTTTGTAAAAAAACACGTTTTTGGACTCAGGTGGTCCCAAAACGGACATTTTCACAAAAATCTCAACATCGTTTTTTATTTGCGATCACTATACATTATCTAAACTATAGTATAGTGAGAAAGTAAAATTAAAAATTTCTGTATATTTGTAGTAGCATTACTTTTATGCACTTACTCCTTATTTTAACTAGCATTTTAATTCCTTCCTGGAAGAAGGTTTTTTGGTTCAGAAAATGATGCACCGCTCCAATGGCGCTTCTTCATCAGATCGATAACGATTCCCTCGCAACAGCTGTTCTTTTAACGGACCAAAAAGATGCAAATCCGCATGGAGCCAGGTCCTGGACTATATGGAGAGTGGTCCAACAGCTGAAAACGAGTTTTTTTAAGGCATGTGTATGGGTCGATCGATATCCTGAAGTAAAATCACGTTTTTAAAAAGTTTACCACGTCTTTTGGAATTGGTTTTCGGTTTCAATAAACGCAGTAGCTGTCACTATGCATTGCTTGACCTTTAGGTTTGAAGAACGAAAATTGGACCTTCTATATCCAAGAGTATCGACATCGTAACTTTTCCTGCAGACATCTGAGTTTTGAACTTTTTCGCTGTGGGAGATGAAGGATGTTCCCGCCCCAACTTTGTCGCTAACTCTCTGGTTCAAAATGATATACCCATGTCTCATCAACGGTTACTATTCGGTTAAGAAATGAGTCTCCTTCTTCTTCATAACGTTTCAAATGCTTCAAAATTTTCAAACTATTTTCTTTGCGGATGCTGGTCAATTGACGTGGAACCCATCGAGCACTGACTTTTCTAAAGTTTAAGGAATCGTGAACGATTGAATATGCTGAGCCATCATCAACTGTAGTTCGACGATTGTAGAGAATCATTTGTTTAACAGCTTCAATATTGGCATTAGGCTTTGAAGTGGAAGGCCTACCGGGCTGCTGTTCACCACACAGAGAAATCCTACCACTTTTAAAACGATCAATCCATTCGTTCAACCCATCTTGCTTCCTCTCTCCATATTGCTGCTGCATTCTACGAATAATCTCTGCTGGTTTCACACCTTCTGAATTGAGGAAACATATCACGGCTCGCATTTCTTCCTTTGTTGCAATCAGACAAAGGAGAACTCATTTCTCTTTTAAACCTAAACCACAAGTAGCCAACAATGAAACAATACTTTCAACGAACAACTGATATACGTTATGCGTTATAGCAAAATAACCAGTGCTGCCATACATGAGATTCGGAGGGAAATCAAAATTTCCCTTTACTTTTTGACTTTTCTTTGTATAATCTTTTCAAATATGGGAACCGCCACCTACTTTCATGGTTATTGTTATTGACAGATAAGATGGTTAGTTCGGTAAATTCAGTATATGCCTTATCAGTGTGTTTTAATTATTAAAATTTCGGCAAAACTGCTGCTGTTTGTAATCCATAATATGAGTAACTTTACTTTAGACATTTTTTCTTCATTTTCCTTGACCGTGAACTACATCTGCCCAATCCTGAGTCCACGTTATTGCCCACACTTAGCCTCCAATAATAGCAATTCTACTAATTGCACACACATCGCGTGTTTAATCAATTTATAACTAAAGGTCTTGTAGACAATAGACTCGGAGTGGTAGTTTGTAATTAGACAGTCTCAGAGGGTGGTTATCTAAAGGTCACTTCTCCGCCCCCTCACCACGTGCCCCTAAATATCTGCCGATCGTCGTATCGCGTTACACGTGCGGGCGTGCGGCTTCCTGTCCCCTCAGAAATTGGTTTCTTTGTTGGTTAAATGCCTGTGCATTAAATCCATACACTAGTGGTGATGATACTGAAATCAAGATAACAGAGATTTTTTGCTTCCATCGTCTCATGCGCACACATGTACGACTTTAAGCAATAACAACAATTTAAGCGTTATCCCAGTTCATCATCTTTGATTCAATAATGTTGACCGTATTAGGTCATCTAAAATGTACATAATTTGTGCGGTAACAAAATATAACAAATCATTGCATGTGTATAAGTTGAAATAATTTTGAAAAATGCACAACTTTATAATATTGTGCAGCATACATATTCCGTTCGGGGGAATTCTTGTAGGTGATTTTGTACCATGGGTGCCCACACCTATGGGCAGAGGGGGGCCACGGCCGCCCCTAGCTCCCAGGAATAGAAAAATATGTATATTATTAATTAGGGTTAGTTATTTTTCTTTAAAGAGATTACCACTAAAATATGTTTTAAACTTTATGTGCCGTTTGATTTTACATTTATTTTAATTTTTAAAGAATGAGCTGCAATCCACTGCGTATTGAAAATACTCCCAATACGGAGATTGGCGTGCGAAGCACGCAATGCATTGTGTATTGAAAATACTCCCAACATGGGGGTTGGCGTGCGAAGCACGCAATGCAATATTGAAAATTCTCCCAATATGGGGGTGGGCGTGCGAAGCACGAAATGCAATATTGAAAATACTCCCAATATGGGGGTTGGCGTGCGATAAAAGTCCCTCCCCCCCTGTTATTTTGTTTACTAATGGAAATAGACAGATTTGCTTTGCGTACTGTTAATATGACAGAAATGGAGTTTTTTGGTGTATCGTAAATTTCAACACCTCCCCCAAAAAATTGGGTATTTTGGGGGTAAGTCGAAAATTTTAAATGAGAAACACTATTGAGTGATACCTCATTTGAAAGGCCTTGATAAAAGAAAAGGATTGGTGCAAACCGGAGGTCTGTATGTTGACTCTGTCCAACGTAATGGCCAATCAAAGTTATATTTCACCCCCCCCCCCCTATTTAAATGACATCAAAATGTCAAAGAGATACATCTGTAATTTTTTTACAAGGGTTTCATCCAGTAGGTCACTCAATCTAAGTTATAAATCATAGTGATTAGTAATTCAGTGTAACTACACTATAGTAATTACAGATACACTGTATAGTGTAATTACACTGAATTACTAATTACTATGATTTATAACTTAGATTGAGTGCCATACTGGTTGAAACCCTTGTAAAAAATAACAGACGTATCATATTTAACATTTGATGTTATTTAAATGGGGAACAATTATAACTTTTGCCATTATGTTGGATAGAGTCAACTTAGAGACCTCCGGTTTGCGCCAATCTTCTTCTTTTATTGAGGCCTTTAAAATGAGGTATCACTCAATAGGGTTTCTCATTTAACATTTTCGACTTGCTCCCAAAATACCCCATTTTTGGGGGAGGGGTTAAAATTTACGACACACCAAAAAAACTCCGTTTTTGTCATCCCCAAAGCAAATCTGTCTATTTACATTCATAAAAAAAAAATAATAGGGAGGATTTTTATGACACCCAGTATGAAAACTAAATATTAAAAAATTATAAACTTCAATTTAAAGATTTTAAAACGATTGTACATCTTGCTTATTATAAACGGTGCTTTGTTTCTTAAGTTTCTTAAATGCTTTCGGAACAGAATCCAACCATCCATTATATTAAGATATTTCTTGCGAAAATTACATTTATTTATACCAATTATACCAAGAAAGAAGAACAAATTACCGTTGTAGTAATTCGAATAATCATTATTATTCAAATTAGTACTACGCCTATTGAATTTAGCCAGGTCGGAAACTCCCCTGACTGTAATTAGAGAATATAAACCCCTTACAGAGGATTGTCGGTTTTGGGTTTAATTTAATTAATTAAGTCTAGCATTGATTGGTATGGTAAGCTTCTTAACGGCAATTCATAGACATAGCTTGCGATACAGGCTACCTGGTCTGGCCGGCCGTTCTATTTCTGGACTTCCGTTCTCGCTACGCCGATCCTATTTAGAAATAAATCTGCATAAGCTTTCTGAAATTGTGTTTTCCACGACTGAGCAATATAAACTTTTTAATATTCGCCACTTCCTGAACGTGTAAACGTTAAATGCACGTGGTTCGGTAAAAACTATAATTATGTTTGTTTTAATCATTGTTACTGTAGTAGAACGCCTGTTGTTGCGGTTTGATGCATTGCGTGCTTCGCACGCCAACCAGCATGGTGGGAATATTTTCAATACACAGAGCGTTGCTACTCAATGTTTTGTGTGATGAAGATACTCCCAATACTCGGAATGGCGTGCGAAGCACGCCTTGCATTGTGTATTGAAGATAATCCCAATAAGCGGAATGGCGTGCGAAGCGCGCAATGCATTTTGTATTGAAGATGCTCCCAATATGTGGAATGGCGTGCGAACCATTTTGCAGCTATTCAGCACCGTCGTGAATAGATCTATTTCCCAAATTGTTGGTTGAAACCCTAAAACATAGGCCTATAAACGTAATTTTGGAAATTTGCTCAACTCAGCGGTTCAGCTGCTTGGTCGAATTATTTAATGTTAGAATTAATTCTACATGCAAGGCCTCGGGGTTTTATCGTTGTCACTGTAACGCAGTGAGGGGTCCGGATTTTTTAGAGCTTATTTCATGCTTTAAATAACTTTTTACCTAATTTGTGTGTTACGTAAATGTTAAGGAATAAGCCTGAATCATGCTGGTTCTTTTCACTTCTATTTAACGTACTGTTAATAATTTGATTTCGACATTAAATATCTTAGATTTGAGGTTATGATTAATCCAACACCTTTATTAAAATGAATTATAAAACATACGAGTAGAGGAAGGAAAGGGTTGGCGTGCAAAGCAACCAGGGTACTTCCCTTTTCAACAAAGCAAACAACTCGGGCACGTGCTTTGTCAGACGCACGCACGCACAAATACAAAAGTCTACTTAAAGGGTACACAAGATTCTTTCTCAAGAATTTATCGTCGGGCGTAATTTGGCTCGGCTGATTTATCGTTTAATAAATTTCGTACATCACCGATGTTGCAGTAACAGTGTATGCTTATATCTGTTTCGAGTCATACATCACCTTCTTGCGTCCGTAGCATTAAGTGTGTTTATAATACTGTATATACAGGACGGATCAATGTCCCGTGCGCAATGTATAGCGACGGGACAAAATGAGCTACAGCCTTCGTTTTAACTGAAACCCCCCTATTTCGACCCTAGAGAATTCAGTAAAAACTTTTTAAAATCTTAAAAACGCCCCAAAAGTGCTTTTTTTGGTGAGTGGGTCGTTTTTGGAAAATTTTCAAAAATGTAACGGTAAGTCGAGTGGTACATTTTAAAGGTCTGTGTTCACTGATCATTTTGGAAAAAAATTGGAAAACGGTTGACCCTAAAGGCCATCCCTGTAACTTCCCGCTAAGTTTAATTACAAAGCAGTTGAAATTTGTTATTATATTAAAATATTACTTATAATTTATATTTTTATAATAATATATAAAACGTTTTCAATTTTAATAGTAGAAACCGATCGGTAATGTTCGGGATTATATAATGCAATTTATATTATATCCCAACGACACTATAACATTTAAAGCTCTTAATTTCTTCTAAGTCCGATTCGGATTTACTCGGGAACGATCGGTAATGTTCGGGTTGTTATAATGCAATTTATACTATATCCCAACGACACTATAACACCTTGTATCTGATACAAGGTTGATGACGGATGTTAAACATATATACTTCACAAAATAGTTCCTTCTTAACAGAGTCGACGTAGCCTAACCGCTAACGTTGTGAACTCGGGTCATGGTGATACCCGGTTCGACTCTCGGAGACACCAAAACTTTTTTCAAAGCAAATAATTAAATTAAATTTAATATTAATTATTGCAAAACAAGATGGCTGCCAAAAAAAAAGATGGCGGCCCCAACATCAAAAATCCAAAATTCCAAAAATCTTCAAAAATTTCCAAAAATCAAAAATCTTCAAACATCCAAAAATCCAAAAAATCAAAAATCTTCAAAAATAAAAAATCCAAAAAATGTTAGGTTAGGTCCCCCAAAAAAAATCCCAAATCCTCAAAAAATGGGAAAGAATCGACAGCAAAAATTTTTCTGATGAAAAATTTCGGAGAAAATGAGAAAAAACACTTTTTTTAATTTTCTATCGTTTACGATATCTCACGAACGAATTAACCGATTTTGACCGGACTGGTAGCGATCGACGTCGCTTTTGAAGGTTAAAAGCTACAGGATTAGATTTTGGAATTGATCGGTAAAGCCGTTTAAAAGTTATTCCAAAAAAACCTGATTTGAAAAAAATTATTTCTTAGTTTTTTAGAAATTTCTCAGAACCTACCGGTCCGAATTAGTTGAAATTTTCAGGAAATCTAAGTTTGATGGAACTCTTTAGAACGCCGTTTGGTAGGATCCAATCGGTTAAGCCGTTCAAAAGTTATAAGCGGGTCACATACTTACATACACATACACACACACACATACATACAGACAGGGTGACACCCTCTCGGGAGTGGTCAGGGAAGATTCCTAGGACCTCAAAACGTCGAGATCTGATGAATATTCGATTTTCGAAAAACGGAGTGAAACCAATAACTTCCCGATTTTAGAAAATTTTCAATTTTCTTAGCGGGAAGTTAAAAAAAAAGTTTTAACTTATCTTTACTGCGTATGTACAGAGTGTTCCAAAACGTCAAAAAGTAGTGTTTTACAGTTAGTTTTATTGTAACCACATATCGTAGCTTACATAAACCAAATTTCCATGCTAGATTCACGAGAAGATACGCAATTAAATATACTGGTGTCAACACACCCCACCGCCCCACTCAAAAATGGCAAGGGCCATTGAGTAATAGGCGATAAAGAGTGTAGGAAAAAAGTTTCTCAGGCGCTATTTTGAAACGGTTAGAGATAACTTAAAATTTTAAATTCAAAAAATGGTGTGCTTCATGACTAACGTTACTATTTGGAGTTTTTGAGTTTTAATCTGTTCTTTCCCTAAATTGTAATGTATTTTGAATATTTTAAATTTTTTAATAAGGGCCAACTTAAACACATTTTTGGAAAGGGGTTCCTAAAACGACTGCAAACCAAAAAAAAAGACGTTTTGGCCACTTTTAGATTTGAAAATATTTTTATTAATAATTCTCTAGGGTCGAAGTAGAGGTTTAAGTTAAAACGAAGGCCCATTTGGTTCCGTCGCTATACATTGCGCGCGGGTGGTGTGATTCACCGTGTATACTTTATTCCGTGTCCTACATGATATTCGTGTGTATAAGCAGCATTACAAAAATAGAATTCACATTGCGTATAAGAAATATTCGCAAAATAAGAATTGCGCAGACACAAATTAAGATTATTTTAGCTGAATAGGCTCCTGCAAGTACAGTTCAACCGAGCCAATTTCAAACACTAAAATGCCGGATAAGAGCACAGTACGCGATGATATCTAACTTCACCCGCTATGAGGCAATGTGGCCGTGGATATAAACTGCATCTTTGCTGTAGTCTCATCGCTAAGTACTAGTTAGGGAATTCCCG
>JAGFPH010001558.1:0-20229 GCA_018207615.1 Philaenus spumarius
CCACGGTAGCGAGCAAGGCCAGTAATTCAAAGGTCGCGCGATCGAATTCCGCCTGGGACAATAATTTTTTTATACGATTGACGTAGGTAGAATATTATTTTTTTGTTTTGTTCTAAAAAGTAGTAAATAAAATGATTAAAAACAATATTATTTTGACTACAGTAAGTTGGGAGAAAGTTTGTGTCAGTTAACTGATACCGTTTATTAAGGTTATGTTGAGAGCCTTCCACGTCTTAAATTTTTATTAAATGTGTAGCAAATGTACAAATTAGTCGGTTACATTATACAGGGTGAAACCTTTCAGGACTTTGGAATATGATTCCTCATACAAAAAGAAAAAAAAAGTTCATATAAAGGTATTCCTAAAACATTTAGTTTTCCATCTGTATGAAACCTCATTTTGTTATTTCATCATCCTAATCAACAGTACTTAATGTTCCTTAAAGTTTAAAATAAGTGTATTAGTGTTTTTTTGTATAGTTTATTGTGTAGTTCATAATTGTGTAATACATGTACCAAGTTTATTTATTTATTTATTTATTCATAGCAGAAACACCACAAGGTGCATAGCAACGTCATTATAATAACTACAGCTTAGTCCTATACATAACATAATAAACCCAAAATAACAATAGCAGATATAGCACCTAAAAATTATTAAATAATAAAACTCTAAAAGAATAATAACAATAGTAAAACCAACAATACAAATAAATACAGAAACAGGACTAAATTCAACAACTTAAACAATCAAAGTACCAACAGAACTTATGAAACATTCAGCCCCCTACAAACTCCAGCACATGCTCGCACCCGACCACAAGAATATGCAAGAGCTGAGGAATACTACCAGTCAATAAACTCCTCCACCGAGTAAAAGGATCCAGACAACAAAAGTCGTCTAAGGCTTTTTTTTAAAATGTCATAATTTTTAATATTTTTTAAGCTTTCAGGTAATTTATTTAACAATGCTACACCAGCTTGTGATGGTAGCTTTTTGTGCTTACTGAGCCTATGTTGGCCTAGACGTAAGTAATTTCCAAATCGTGTACCATAGTCATGTACATCCTTATTTAGTGTTGTTTTACACTTGTATTTAATGTATAAAATGACTTCAAAAATATACATGCTAGGAAGTGTCAATATTCCTAGCTCCCGAAAAGCATTTCTACATGACCCCATATTATTTATATGTGCTACAAGCCGTAGTGACTTTTTTTGTAATCTAAAAAGCCTTTTCACTTGTTGAGATGAACAATCACCCCATACTATGATTCCATAGTTCAAGTGAGGATGTATAAGCCCATAGTAGGCTGTTAACATTGTGGATAGATTACAATAGTGCCTGAGATTTCTTAATACAAAAATTCCAGAGCAAAGTTTTTTGCATATATTGTCTGTATTAAATTTCCAAGTTAGTTGGTTATCAATGACCAACCCCAAAAATTTAGCAGAACTTGCCTCTTTAATAATATTATCCCCCAACATAACAGTTGGCCTGAACTTTGCACTATTTTTGTTTAAGTTAAAGTATAAATAATTTGTTTTGTCTTGATTGACAGTTAAATTATTTTCAGTAAAGTACTGACTTGCAGCATTGACTTCGATAAACGCTTTCTGTTCAAGGATTTGAACATTTCTTGCTCCTAAGCTAATCGTTGTGTCATCTGCATACTGAACCAAATTATCAATACATACAGATGAGCATAAGTCATTTATATATAAAAGAAATAAAACGGGTCCTAAAACTGATCCCTGTGGGACTCCAAAGTTAATTAGGTTTTTATTAGAAAGCCTTCCTGCAACCTGTACACGTTGAGTCCTGTTGGACAAATAACTGTCTACCCAAGATAGAGGTGTTCCCCTCACTCCAATCAGTTCAAGTTAATGCTTTCACTTTTTTCCAGACTCTGAACGATATAGTCAATCAAATTGACAATGGCATCAATTGTTGATTTCCCTTTCTGAAATCCAAACTGATTTTTTGAAATAATCTGAAACTTTTCCAAGAAACCCAACAGCCTGATTAGGAAAAGCTTCTCAAAGACTTTGCTGAATACTGGCAGCAAGGAAATTGGTCGATAATTTTTAGCATCAAGTTTTTCACCCTTTTTAAATAAGGGAATGACTTTTGCGCTTTTTAATTTACTGGGGAAGACACCTTCGGAAAATGATGAATTTATTAAAATATAAAGGGGCTCTACAAGTTCTTCTGAACATTGCTTAATGAGCCAGGTAGAGACACCATCAATATCAAAGGAGTGTTTTGATTTTAATTGCCTTAAAACTTCAGCGATTTCCTTTCCCGACACAGGTGAAAGCATCATGGAAGCCGGCACCCAAACGGTCCCCTTATTAGCAGATCCTATTGTTTGTCCAGGAAGTGCAATACTGCTAAAGATATTATTAAAAGCATTTGAGACTATACTGGGGTCACAACATATTTTCCCCTCTATTTCTATTTCTGTTGGTAACTCATTAACTTTTTTGTTAGATTTCAACTTATTTATTATTTCCCAAGATGCCTTGGCAACATTATTGGAAGTTATGATTTTTTTATTAATTTCATAAGATTTAGCAGCATTGATAACTTTTCTATAAATTTTTTTATATATTTGTAAAAATCTCTAAATAATTCATTATTTGTTGACTTGTTGATTTCATAATATAGTTTTAGTTTTTGCCGGGAAATTAGAATTCCCTTTGTTATCCATTGATTATTACTCTTGTTTGAAGTTGATATCTTCAGAGGTTCCTAAGATATAACATATTACATAACAAACACATACAGAAAGACGGAAAACTAAACGTTTTAGGACATACCTTCATAGGAATTTTTTTCTCAGAAATACTGTAAAATATCTTGTTGCTTTCATTTTAACTCAAGCAGTATCGAACTGGAAATCGTGCAGTTTTACAGAGTAAACTGAAACAACTAATACTTTTGCTTTGTTAGCTTAACTGACAACAACAAATCTTATTCATGTTGTAATACTGTGTTAAATGTATTAATTTGTATTATCATCTATACTTATAAAAGCCAAATACCATTGACTCATCACAGTTTCTCCAAAACCACGAGGCCTACAAACATGAAATTTGGCACTGATACTCTTTATAGGCTCTAGACGCGCACTAAGAAAGGGTTTCCAAAAATTCGAAATTTTAGGGGGGTTTTGGGGGGTCAAAGTTACTAAATCACGATTTATCAAAACCTACCGAACGGATTGGAATGAAATTTGGTATGTAGCTTCCTCTAGGACCATAGATGCTCGCTAAGAAAGGGTTTAAAAAATTTGAAATTTTAGAGGGGTTTGGGGAGGTCATAGTTACAAAATCACAATTTCTCTAAAACCATCGAACGGATTGGAATGAAATTTGGTATGTAGCTTCCTCTAGGGCCCTAGGTACTCGCTAAGAAAGGGTTTCCGAAAATTCAAAATTTTAGGGAGCTTGGGGGTCAAAGTTACTAAATCGCGATTTATCAAAACCAACCGAACGGATTGGAATGAAATTTATTATGTAGCTTCCTCTAGGGCTCTAGGTGCTTGCTAAGAAAGCTTTTAAAAAAAATCCAAATTTAAGGGGAGGTTTGGGGGGGGGGGTCAAAGTTACTAAAAATCCCCATAAGAAATACATAGTGTAATTTATTGATATAATATATTTTTTGTTAATACACATTTAACTTTGATTTGTCTATCCGTGAAAAGCCGGGTCGGGCCAGCTAGTATAATGAATAAATCAATAACTCGTTTTGTGGTTTACAATGAATAAATATTTATTGACTTTCTTTATAACAGTAACACAACAAATGACTATTACTTTCTAATACAAATTTTTAATTTAAATTTTAGCACAATCTATATATTTAAAGCCGTAAGGAAAAAAACATTTGGACAGTTCGCCTGAGACTTCTACTGGGCCGATTTACATGCGGGTTTTACTAAAACAAAGGTTTTCGGTCCTATATTAGCAGGTTTTATTTGTATTTTGAAAATATTTACGTTAAATGAGTCAAAAATGAAAAATAGACTTTTCTTATGGAGATTTAACATGGGAGAAAAAATCATCTTTTTCAAATCTTTGGACAGTTCGTCTGAGACTTTCACTGGTCCGATTTACATTCAGTTTATACCAAATTAAACCAAAACTTTTCTATATTAACAGGTTTTATTTACTTTTACGTCATCTTAAATTCTTAAATTAAAAAAATCAACATTTCCAAACTTTTGCAATGATTTTATTTTACAGTTCTTCAAACAGCTGATTGTAAAGAAACAAGGTATTTTGTCTAACAACAGAAGAAGAGCAAACGCTCATATAATATAACAGCTGATTTGACCTACCATCTGTACAAAACCTAGCGTAGATTGCATTTTGGGGTTATGTTAACAATTACAATTCATCAATAATGTAATTCTTCTGAAGTAGATTTTTTTTTAATATGAGTTATAAAATTAAGGTAGGCTATAATACGTTATAAGATTTGCTTTGAGGTTATAAAGTGAATATAAATACAACCTTTTATCAAGAACGAATTTATTCATTCATACAAATTTATGAAAGATACCCATTCGTTTAACTTCGGAAACATACGTACTTCTTCGTATAACATGTAAATATATTCGAGTATTAATTTCTGTATTATAATATTAATAACTTCTAAACCATTTGATAATCAATATGAAATAAAATCCAATTAAATGATAACATTTGTATCTTTATCTTAATATATAATTAAGGCCTACATAAATACAACATTTTACAAATAGGCCTACAGTTTTAAATTGCAATATTTTTCATGGTAGTTGGCAACTGTATTATTTATGCAACGTAATGAATGGTTTTTTCTCCTTTCTTTCCTATCTGTATTGATATCCCAAAAAAAAAGATTATGTGTATAAAATATTAGTTAAATTCACTCATTGTCGAATCCATTTTTTTCTTCTTTAACTTTGCTACAAGAAAAATAATTGGAAGGAATTAGCATTTAAAAAAATACATTTTATACATGTTTCACACCATCTGCCTAGCGCTCCACTCACCACGAATGCCGAGTGCCGAGTATCGACGGGCAACAAATATTTTAAGTTAGGCCTAGACTGAACCAAAATAAATAAATAATGTTTATTGTTGATTGAGTAATCAGCTGTAGTCTCTAATATTTTCATTAACCGTTTATTTCAAATTTTAAATCAATTATTAGTATTTCTAATTTTTAGGTTAGGTTTTTATTAAAGTGTAGACCTGAGCCTTGCTGACAATACAACGGTTTCCAACGGCTCACACCGGGTTCCAACAGGGAGTTGGGGGGGGGGGGGGGGGGGGGGGGGGGGGGGTTGGCATGCGGAGCACGCAGGGGTCTCCCCTAGTTATAATTTAATTATCTTATTATCAGGCGATCTGGCTAATACCTATGCCAGAATTCTTATGGTGGTTACAAAGAAAGACAAAATTCATTACAGTAGAACATAACCATAGACATAGAACATCAAAATAAAAAACATTTTTTTAAAACATGGATACAGAATAGGTCACCGTACATCTAATAATCTCAACCAAACTCTCAAAACGATAAAACAAACCCAAGACCCTTACACACTTGGAGTGGTATATACAAAATGTCTTGCAACGATTTTAATAAAATATACATAGGGCAGACAGGTAGGACATTTAAAACACGATACAAAGAACACCTACATCACAATAACACCCACAAAACCATCTCAGCTTACGCGCAAAAACCTAATAAATACCAACCATATTAAAAGCAATATTGAGAATAACTTAGATATACTACACACAATAAATAAAGGTCCTGGAGGAATAGGCCATTTACAAACAATGGTAAAAGGACCCCAGACTCACTTTTAAACGACAAACATTTTGCTTCCAACTGCATCTATGATAGGCCTACTATTTATACAATAGAACATCAATGACAATACAAACAAGACCAAAGGTTAATAAGGATTGTCTCAGACCAATACCAGCAGAGCAAACCAGTTACAGCAGAACCTCGATAATTCGAATGACTGTACCTCGAACTATAAAAACTCGGAATACGCGGAGATATGGAGAAAAATGAAGAATAATATATTTTTTTAATATTTTAATTAGTTGAAATATTATAACATTTAATGATGGAAAATGTATAGATTTTATCTCTATTACGGCACCATTCTCCTACAGTTACTTTAACGACATTGTACTCAGCTGCAAGTTTTTTCAAGGTTCCACCATTGTCTAGTCTTTTCAAGGCCTCTAATTAAATTTTAATTGGTACAAACTTTCTTTTAGCTTTTCTGCTCATCGTTACAAAAACACAATCAAAATTAAAACTTAAACAACTAAAACACTTTTAACAGAAACAATAAAGAATGCACTCACTAATCGATAATGTTACACAATACCGATATGCGTAGAGTGCATATTTCTAATTGATACTTTACTATTAAAATTGAACTATTTTTAGAATAACATGAGGTGGAGACAGTCAAAGTACGCGGTGTATGAATGAGCTGACATGAGATATAAGCGGCGTTGGCGAGACCCAAAGTTGACTCATTACCTACCTGTGAGTGGCGGTGTGTTGCCAAGCCCGCCAAGTAAACACAAGCCAGCCACTTCAATCCCTTGTCACCTTTAAAAATCTAGTTGGCGTTTTAAATGTACAAAGTACTTTTTTTTGGCCGGCGGTAACAAAGTAATTTTAAAGACGCGCTACATAGGGCCTACAATCAATGTTTTAAAAGCTTTAAAATATTTAAAAAAAGTTGTTTTTAACTTTGCAAATACACCTCGAAATACCCGGACCCTCGAACTACTGCGACTCGAATTATCGAGGTTCTACTGTATATAGTAATAATAAACTAGAAGGATGTAGCCATAGAGCAGAACTCATTTTTTACAGAGAATTACGTATACCAAATTTAATACAGTCAATTTGTGCTCAAAAGAGCCTCTAGTGGGAAAGTTTTGGGATAGTTTTGATTTCTTCCATTTTATATGTCCTTTAGGGTGCTGAATTCGAATCTGAGTTTGCCTACAAAATTTGTTGACACAACATTGAAAAAAATGCAAAAAAAAAGGCAACAACTCTAATTTTTGAGTGTTTTTTCTCTTATAACAAGAGAACTATCAACTTTTTCATAAATAACCTTCCTATTCAAAATTAAAGAACATCAAATTTCCTACAAATTTTACTACCTATTTAGGTTTAGGTTTTCTTCTCCGACGAACCGTTTGGGCTCAAGCGCCAGTTGAAAATTATCGTATTTTGGCTGTCTCCGCAGAAACCCACTTTTCACGCCAAAACTCTATTTGTTATTAAAGACTATAATATTGTCTCCTACTTTTAATAGCCCAGTCAATAAAGGTCTTTTGTCGCAACAAATTAGGGGAAAGCTGAATTTTTTATATGTGATAGACGCTTATGAGACATGCATTTTCTCAAAAGTCCCCGCCTCTCCCCCTTGTGCTTCCCTCTCCACCCCCCCCCCCCTTGAAGTTTACAAATGCAGAGCTTCACAAGATTGCTTACAAGTTTGTTAATACTCATCGTAGCGAACTAATTTTTTGTACATATGTTCCTTGATCCTTATTAAACATATTTTGTTCTTATAAATTTTTCGATAAAGTTAATATTAAAGGACCTATTAAACAACAAACACCAAAAAATTGATTTCTCAAGGCATATAAATTTACTTTATTAACTATATTTTTTAAATTATTTAAAATACACAAAAATGTTTCAAATAAAACTTGTAGTATGTATCTTTAGCTTTAATATGATGTGGATAATTACCTGTTTAAATTTATCGCTTGCTCTTGGGACGTCGTCAAAGAGAGCGCTTGCACGCCGCTCCAGATGTCAGGCGCAGGTTTTTTAACCGCTTCGCATGGATGTATTATGTACAGTGGATGTTGCAATCTAATTTTAGTAAATGTGTGAGCAAAAATACTGTTTGTATATAATGTATTGTCAGTTTAGGTTTAGATTGTAAGTATATTAGGTAAGGTTTGTTATTACATTTATATATACAGGGTGTCCCCGAACTCTCTGGACCCCTTTTGTGGATATGTTCCTGGGATCCAGACAAACATATTTCATAATAAAAACATGTCGTTTATCTCTGTTATCCTTTGAAGCTCTGCATTTGTAAACTTCAAGGAGGGTGGAGGGGGAAGCACAAGGGGGAGAGGCGGGGACTTTTGAGAAAATACATGTCTCATAAGGGTCTATCACATATAAAAAATTCAGCTTTCCCCTAATTTGTTGCGACAAATGGCGATTTTCGGCCTTTATTGACTGGGCTATAAGTAGAATACAATGAAGACTGGTTCAACTGTTCTGACACCTCCAGTAATAATAATAAATTAGTTAAAATAAACAAAAAATTTAATATACCACGTTTTTAAAACGAACTAAAAAGTATAACATAATTTCTCCAACTCCCATACATATTTATAAGCCATACAGATTCCTAACCCCTAACAGGTTTTTCTGAAAATTTGTAATTGTGAATTTTTAATAGCTATGAAAATACTTGTAAGGTTAAAAACGAAAAAGTGGGACGCTTGCCATAGATAATTGATGCATGAATAGTTCACTTAAGTCACTAACAATTTTATTTACTGCAAATGATATGAACTGTTTTGTGAGTTTACTGCACTCCTTACTATTATCAGCATTTTCATAGCTATTAAAAATTCAGAATCACAAATGTTCAAGACAAACTGTATGGAGTGGGGTTATAAACCTGTATATGGATAGGTGAAACAATTTTATACTTTTTAATTAGTTTTAAAAACTTGCTGCTACTTTAAACCTTCTCTGAGAAATCTCTAATGGCATTAGAGATCCGTTTTCCTTGGTACATAACACTAAAATAACGGAGTTAGTAAGTCAACACATTTCATTTCATTTTTATGTTTGTTCACATTCAACCTTTGCTTCATAATTAATTAATATGTATATTTTATTGAAAAGAGTTATTAATAATTGAGATTTAAGTTCACAGTATTTATTAGTTTATACACACTTTAAAAAAAGTTGATTGCACTTTTTATTATTATTTCCAATTAATCTTGATTTTCAGCAATACGGACTGACTGAATCTGGTTAAACAAAGTTCAGTTTCTATTGTAATAAAACAGTTAACGAAATAGCACAAAGTATTAAACAATCAAAAGAATTAGAATGAGAAGATAATACACAGTAAAGTTTTACTTGTAAATATTAGTTTGTAATCTGACAACCATAAAAACTTATCTCAAATAAGTTACCTGTAGGTAACTAGAATATGTTAAGTGTCTCTCAAACATACTCACTTATTTGTCATAGCAATTAGAATACACCTGAATAGCTAATTATCTGAATTTCATCACTCAATCAATGTAGAGTCTTTTACGGATAGTTAAACACATTGAATTTTTCGGTATTTGGAATAGTTTTTAGACTATTTAAAACGTGATGGATTTAATCTTATTTATAAAATATAATTTTGTATAACTTAACAAACCCATCTTAAAAAGTATTCAATGTTGTATTATCTTGTAGTTGATCAATTTACTTTTATACAAACTTGCTCCTTTCATATTTTCAGGTTGAAACTGTTTCTAACAAGCACTGATTTTGTATAATTTCCTTAAAATTCTAATCAATTGCAAATAAATTTTAAGAAGAAAAGGGAACCTTGCTCTAGATCAAACATGCATGAGACATCAAATGAGCACTGGAGCCTAAGAAAAATATAATAATTTGTCATCAAAGCATGGACATGATGATTGGTTGTCTTAGGACAGACATAAGCCTAATTACCGGCTCTAGAAACTGTTAAGAGTGTCAACAAGTATGTGTATGTAAAATATACTTATTTCTATATAAAAGTCTCACATAAATAAATGATCTATTATGATGTAGGCCTAAACAAACACTAATAATCTTATCACTCACACTCACAGTGTCATCAAACGTTATCAATTCAGTGAATTGCCATTATAACCTTAAAATTAATTATAAGACTTATTCACTTCAATTAGTTGAATCACAGATCAAAATTTGTACAAATAGGCCTATTACTATAGGCTAGTGGAATTATCATTTTCAGTTGAAAACAAAAAATATTTTTATATTGTTGATTTCTAAATATAGGTATTTTCAAACCAATTTTGTTTGGAAGAATAATTCTTATTATATTGGGGTGTAAGGAATGGAGCCCTAATTCTAAACACCAAGCTATATAGACAAATTGTGTACAATAACAAAGGATTTGCTTGATTTTTGTTATATAAAACATTATGAAATACACTCACGGTTGTCATCAAACAATTTTCATATCAATTTATTTTTTGGTTTAAAAAAATATTACCTTTAATTTATTTATCATGTGAATTAAATGGGTGGAAGTAAAAAACAATCCTATAAAAGAAATTGTTCCGTTACAGTTGTTAGCTATTAATGGTGATAAAAAACCTAACGTCTGTTAGATGGTAATAAGGTTATGTAGACAATAACATCAAAAAGTAAAATAAAAATGTTGATGTGTGTTGAACGAATTTTCATAATTAAATTTATATGTTTTACGGTTTCAACAAACTATTTGGTAATTGGTCTACTCACAAAGGCGCTGATAACCTATGTATACGAAACACACTATTAGTAGAATTTGTTTGCACCTCAGCCTCCAGCTTCGGCTCACGCGCTGATTCGTTCTGCTCGCATCGGAAAAACTGGTTTTGCGAGTTTGCACCTCAAACTTTGCGGCCTCAGATTATAGACTACTTCGTTTCGCCCCCAGTTTGCATCCCGGCTGTCAGCTTTGGATCAGAAGCTGCCCCCACATGGATTTAAAGCAGGTATTTTTATGGTATTTTACATTTTGGTCGATTTTTGGGAAAGACAAGCTATAAGGTCGTGTAAAAAAAACAAAATGTGAATAATTTCTTATATGGTTTTAAATAAACCCAAAAAAAAATTCATTCTATTCTAGTACGAAAAAAATGGTTACTTCTGGTCAAAAAACGTGTTTCCGGTTGTTGGATTTTTTTGGCTAGCGAACTTGTTTGAGCGACTTATTAAACCATCATGTATACCAAACTTGGAGCAAATCGGATGTAAAATGAGGCCATAGTGTGCGAATACATATATGTAAAATTGTTATTGCTTATTGAACACTCTCAATATTGGGTCTCACTGCAATAGCACATCTTTCTTATGGAAATTCACTAATAAATGACAACATTTTTTAAACCAAAGAAGGTATGATTGATATAACACCTTTCAAAATCATTTATAACAATTATCAAGATTAAATAATTAATTAATAAGACTAACAATTTAATATTTTTATTCCGCTTCATTTTAGTCCGCTAACATGGAGTTATATAGTTAGTTATAAACTAAGTACTTTCCTAACATACAAAACCAGCTGAATGACTACTACTATTTTATTAACATATTTACTTTATGACAGTTAGATTAATGAAGAGGGGGGACTTACGTACGTACTTACACTCGCTTTTATAGGAGTTGATTAACGAGTCCTCTTTTTAGTCTTATTGCTGGAGATTTGGTACATTTTTATTGGAACTCTTTGAAAAACAAGGCTTACAATTTTTCTCCCTCAGAAGAAGAAAAACATATTACATTCAATAAATCAACTCAAAATCACTTTATATCATAATTTCTTCTTTTTGCATGTATTAACAACCAAGGTGCAAACAAGCAAGGTTCTAGGGCAAGTTGTTCATTAGAAGTTTGGGGTATTTTCAGGAAATTTTCATAGGAAAAATGAGCTAATGCATTTTACCCTTATGTTAAGATTACTGATTACTCCTAAGGTCGGGAGTAATAAATGAGCACCGATCATGTCCCCCAGAAAAAGTTTTGGGAATTCATTAAAATGTTTATATATACAGTACAGTCTCGCTAATCCAGACTTGATGGGACCGGACCCTGTCCGGATTAGACGGAAAAAGCCTAAAAAAAGCATGAAATGTATACCATTTGTGTTTTAGTGAGAAAACGTATTAAAATTAGTGTTTTGGTAATACAGTATATATCAGCGACCACAGAATTAAATAGACTGGTCAAGTCGAACGCAAGAGTGAAGCCAGTTTTAGAGTCAAATACTCACACAATATGACGGATGCAAGTCGCCGGCCGCCAGTACATGTCCGGATTAGCCGGATTATCGGAGACCGGATTAGCGAGACTGTACTGTATACAGTGTATGTGTTCTCCTCTAACGGCCACATTACAAAAAAAATCCAACTACAGTAGAGTCCCGGTAATTCGAGTCTCGATAATCAGAGGTTCCGTGTAATTCGAGCCACACATAGCATTTAATGTGACCATGCATTGTGAAACATTCTTGCTGCTTGAAGGATACCGATCTTTAAATTTTTGTTTTCCAACGAATCTGTCAATTGCGTTTGTACAATAAGTCGCCAATATAATTGCTTAACATTTTTTATAATGCCCTGATCCATTGGCTGTACAACTAAAGTCATGTTTGGGGGAAAAAAAATAACCGTAACGTGTTCATATAAGTGGGATAGTTATGCGCAGTGTCAATAAACAATATGATTGTTCTGTTTATAAAAGGTTTGTTCGAGAATTAACAACAGACAGAGATTGGGCAGAGCATCAATGATAAACTACAGTATCGGTACCTAGAGAATTCTCGGAAGGCAAAATTCTTGTAAACAGATACCTCGTCTAGAATTGCAATACATGTACAAACACGTAAGTCCTGCCCCCTTTCCACCAGACAGTGGCAGTGACCTATTTATCCAATGATCCCTTCCACAGCGTCCAATTAAAGAAGTTGACTTTAAATTATCCATGATATTTTTACATTGATATCATATAAAGTTCAAGGGACCGAACCGAAACTTCGAATTAACGCTAATTTCGAATTATCTAAGTTCTACTGTATATATAAAAATAACATTGAAAAAAAACTTTTCCCGGCACTGCCGTATCCCTCTGGCATGACATCGCAGCTCGTAAACGTTGCAGTGTAGTTAAACAAAAAACTATTTATGATTTATTTAATAAGTAAGTTTCTATTTTTTACTGTGTATAAAATTACTTTTTTACCTCAGTGTTCAATACAAAATAGTGTAGGCTATATTAAATAAAACTTTAATTTTTTCGGAGATAAGAGTTAAATAGTAGTTTTATCTTAACCTCTACATATTCCGTGTATTTCGAGTTTTTCACAATCCAAGGTACTCTCGGTCCCATTCAACTCGAAATATCGGGACTCTACTGTACTTACTGGAAACACATTTTTTTACCGGAAGTAACTATTATTTTAGATTTTTCGTTCTAGAATGAATTTTTATTCGGTTTTATAAAAAAAAAATGGAGCATATTATTCTGCACATTTTGTTTTTTTTTTACACGACCTTTGGTTCCCCCAAAATTGATCAGAACATAAAATACCATAAAAGTACCCGGTTCAGGTGCGTGATCAAATTATTATGGTTGTAGCCTACAGAGTGGTAACTGAAAAGGTGACATCACAAATAGCGTAGTTTAATTATAATAGTATTTAATTCTGTACCACTTTATTTGGTTTGTAAATCATTCTGAAACTGATATCCATTATTTGTTATTTGTAATGCATCAAAATTAAGAATAGCCCAGTCAATGAATGACCAAATTGTAGGAGTAGAGGACATGGAGAGGGGGAAGAATTTGACTTTGAAATTTGTTGGGGTATTTAGGAAACATACTAAAAGTCCCTGCCCCTACCCCTGCTGCTTCCTGGGGGGGGGGGGTCACTTATATCTCAAAAACGGTGAGTCGTGCAGTAAACTTGCAACCTGTAGTACATTGGCAAAATATTAAATCCAAAACTTCTTTTGGTGCTACGAGGTCTTTGGTTAGCACCGGAACTAGGTAACTCTGCTTGCGCTTTTAACTTTTTTAGGGGTGTAGTTGTTTCCTAAGCTGCACCTGATGAAATGTGCGAAATAAATGTTCTTTCATTGTCCCCTCGCTTGGAGGAAATAATAAGAGATCTGGTCTGATATTTCCTTCAGATTTCAAGAATGAATGGCATTGGAGTACCGTACCATCTATGCATGCATAATTTTCCAGCTTTCTCAAAATTAGCTTGCGAGGATGAGGGGTTGAGGAACACTTTGGCTGCTCTTTGAAAGTTGGGGTGTTTTTACAAAACCAAGTTTACACATTCAAAATGTTGCACATGTTGAATCACAGCCAATAAAAGCATCCAGGAACAAAATGTCTTTCAATTCCAGTTGCTGCATTTAATATATGGGGTAAATATTGGTTTGAATTTCTCCTCTGCCAGGTGTCATAAATAAAATATTGGATGGATGTTTTTACTAAGACTGCTCAATAAACAATCAGTAAAGCTATTCCTTCACACAAAAAAAGCAATTAGCCTTGAAATCGAAATGTAGTCCTGAAGACCTCATACTTGTAATTTCATCTTGAGATGATGTTGCCTTTTTGCATCAGCAGCAATGCTTTGAGGTCTGGTGTATATTTTACGGCATGGTTTGAGAATTAAAAGAGATTTTCGTGTGTACCTGGGAGCTCTTTCCAATTCCCCTTGCCTTCCTTGCACTTATCAAAGATGCTACCCCTTTTCTGTATCACTTAATACCTCATTACAGAATTCGTCATGTCTCCACCGCACACAAAACACTTTATTTATTACAAACAATGATCACACAACATGTTACCACACAACGATAATATTTAAAATTAAAACCAACTTAATTGAAATTTAAATAATATTTAACTTGAATTAAAACTTGAGCCCCAAAGCAGAACATCAAGCGACGACGGTGCAACATTGTCGCAAAACATAAATGAGGGTTGTAGAAAGATATCAATATAGAATAAACGGTATTTACGTATTATACGGAGCCCACTATTTTTAGACGTTTTTATTACATAGCCTACTATTTTTAGTAGTAACCTAGCAACTAAACATAAGCCTACTGTGACTAAATACTATAGGTTAGAACTTTAGGCTATTTTTTTAAATTATTCTTGCAATTCTGTTGTTTACTAAAACAGTACCTAACCTAGCAACATTTCAAAAAAAAATTGTGGCCGCCGTGTAATACGTAAGTTAAGTCCGAATAAACGTTTTTTGCAAGTCATAAACTAGGGTTGGGTCGATTCTCGGTACCACCGATACTTTATCTTTGGTTCAGGTAATTATGCCAGGTAAAAAAAGTAAGTACCGTACCTGGGGACAAGTGATTTACTATATTACCTTAAAATAACAATATGTACATAAACGTAATGGATAAGGATGTAAATATTCCAGTATCAAACAACTGTAGGCCCTGCTTCGGGAGTGGCAGCGCGGCACCTCCTCGCACTCATTTAAAAATGATTTCATAATGATGTTAATCATTTTATCACAAATAGGTGAATGGAAAAGTTTAGATCAATTCATTGGCTACAACTTTCCCGCTGGAAGTTTGTTTATAACCCAAAAATAAAAAATTTCCTCGCTTAGTAACTTTCCCATGTAAGTCAGTGATAATTCTCAAATATATTCAATTATTAAAATTCGAAATACCTGTTGAAATAAAAGATTTTTATACTGTTAGAATCCGTACTTTATGTAGATTAAGAATATCTAAATTTTATTTTACTGAAGCTTTTCCATCGAGTTACAACAGCGAGTTAACGACAGCGCACACATTACTGAAATATTACCAGCTGGTGTAGTGTCAGCGTGGTGACGTCATAGGCGATCGATACTAGGTCACCGTAAATGAGCAAAATGGTATAGGTACCCTTGTTATAAAGCCCTGCTCAAGTACTACAACTACATCAAACTAGTCTCAAAAAATAAATTAATGTCCCAAACAGTAACATCCAAAGATGTCAGAAAAATCTAAGAAGATTTGAATGAATCTTTGCCATGTTTTAAAATATAAGAAAATGTAAAGTAAAATTAAGGATTAAAGAAGTTTTAAGGCATATCTATCATTTTATAAAGTATTTTATAGATATTCAAATAATTACTTAGTTCAATAAACACAAAGAATTGATTATGTGTGAATGGCTTACTTATTCACCTCTGTAAAACCTCTATGATTAATTTATTACTAAAACGCCCGCACTTGCAGAAAGTTTTTCCACTTGGCATCAACCGCTGCAGAAAGATAAAACAAATTCTGCTTTGTGGAACTTAAGTATTTAATTAAAACCAACTTAAAAAACGTTTAAGCGAATCTATAACACAACTTTACGGTATTACTATTACTTTTGTTTACTATTACTTTGTTAGAATCAAATCTTCCCATATATTGACATATGTTTCGTATTTATATATTCCAACAATGGATCAATATGATTATAGGTCCAGAAAAGTAAATTCACCCTGAAAAAATATTTTTTTTAAATAGCCTAAATAGTTCTAACTTATAGTCTCTAGTTAGAATATGTTTCAAGTAAATGTTCCCATATTGAGATATTGTAACAATTAATTTACATCATTTAAGGCACGGAAACAGGAATACGAATGGGTAACTTACTTTAAAAAGTCATCAATCTGATGAAGAACCAGTGACGCTTGTTGACGGTTCATCACACGCTACTGGATCATTCCCGCACTCCAGACAATTTTTCGACTAGTCGCAAAACGCTGTGTTTGTACAAGAAGTTTTGCAATGTAAGTTTATTTTCGGTGAGGATTATAAACAGCGTCAACGTTAGACTACGGTACAGTAATATAGCACAAAAAAGGATTGTTACTACTGCAAGACGCCATGGCAACTGATTACAACCGTCCGAATCTGACCTCCAATTTTAACAAACCTAGGCTACCTTATCTTGTTTACTGTTCCGCCTTTTCAAACATGTTCATTTGTCCATTTAAGTACATTTGCGATAAGGTTTATTGCTTACTATTAGGCCTACTTCCTTTGCTTGACACATACTGGAACATTCACTGAAAGTTAGAACTTCAGACTATTTTTCCCCCCCATTTTTTACAGTGAATTTATTTTCCCGAGCCTTTATTTATGTTAACTCATCGTTAGAATACATAAAAACGAATTATACGTCAATATGGAAAGATTTACTCCTGACAAAGTAATAGTACACAATTACCAACTTTACTAGGCACAAGTTGTGATAAACTGAATAAAATAGAAAAGGAGCCAGAAAGTCCTCACCTTTAGTTTCATTCATTAAGACATGAATTAGTTTTCATTTATTTTGTTTATTATTACCTTTTGGATATCAGTGTTTACTTTTTTTTACTTAGAGCAAACATAGCGAAAATGGCTGAAATTAACCTGTATTTTTTGGAGTTTTCTTTTTCTCAAAATTTCTGTAACCAATAGGCCCATATGTTTTCCGTAGTAATTATTTTGTATTTAGAGTCAGTTTAACATGTACTTGGATATAACCAAAACTTCCTACTATCTCTGGTCACTTCCTTTGTACAATTACAGTTGATAGTTAGTCTATGCTTTACTTTATTTGTTTTATATTCACCGTTTCTATAATTAAATATGTAGGATACGATTTATACTCTCATTATATGATAAATGTGTAGGTTTAGTGATGTTTATAGCATACATTATAGGCCCTAAACAATTTTTTTTAATTATTAATAAAAACAAAACATACCTAATAGGCTAGGACTACCTATGTTATTTTGCAAATTAAAGCAAAATATAGCTTTTTCCTGCAGTTTGTGTACTTAAGTGCATAAATTTACTTTACGACCCTAAACTGATGTTTGCACAGACTACGACATTTTTTTACATTCTACTATTAAATGTTGAATTTAGGTAAACGTACTGGTGACTAAATACTAGAAGTTAGAACTTCAGGCTATTTTTTGTTTGTTTTATTTGGGTTGTAAAGTAAATTGCCGCCTATTTTAATAACAGTAAAATAGAAGTAGTTTTGTAGCAACTTAGCCATGATAGAACTAGGCCTAGTAGTGGTATATTAAAAAGTTAGGCCTACTGTTAAATACTAACCTACCACTTGCTATCAGGTTAAGTGGGTTTCTTTCACACAAAAATTTGCCTAGTATATCGTAAAAGAATAAATTCGATCATTCAACAAAAATCAAATGCTTTCAATTAAACACTCAAATTCTTGAACTAAGCTGAAAACATAACCTCAAACTTACCATTCTTATTGTTATAGAAACTAATGTGCGAAATTTCAGCGTTTAAACACCATAAAATCAATTTAACTAAATCTGTGTAAGATATTTGTTCACTACCTACAATTACAGCTAAATGATGAGGTATCTTTGAATAAGTTTTGAGTTTATCACTAAAACTAGAAACCGATTCTTTAGACACGTTTGAAGATAAGCACAGCACACAACAAAATTGCACATATTTATACAAATAACTTAGTAGTGAATATAAATATGTAAACGAAGAATACAAGAAATGAACCAGATATAAAATTAAAACAAATATTTTGTTAATGCAGCTTTGTTGAAATGAAATTTGGATTTCATCATTCCGTTCAACAACTCCATCAGCAAATATTCTACTGGCCATAATTTTTGTTTACGTGTAATTCCAAATATTCATTAAAATATGTGTTTTTAAATATGAATAGTTTCTAACACGAACAATAAACACCCACTTCACCATTTCAGCATCATAAATTTGTAAACTTCACTCCCCGGTTAAAGTCAACTTTTTCCAATACACATCACATCATCAACCACAACATTGCATTAAACTAAACACGCGCTGATGACGCGTTGAAACCAGGCCCTCTTTGATAACATGAATTATTATCAACCTACATACAAAATATAAATACTGTATTATGACCTAACCTATTTTTAAAAAATTGTAATTGTTCGAAATCCAATATTTTTTATGTTAGAATGTCAAAATTCCAAAAACAAACTGTTGAAATTACAAAACACAAATCCAAAACAATAATTTTGAGAAGTAGCAAAGTGTCTGCTAAGAATTTCATCTACTATTTTTATAATATAATATATTTTGTATTATTGAGGTGAAAATCTAAGATTGGTTTGGATTGAATTAAATTTGCTAGAATATCATGCTGCATTTATTGTTAAGACTTTGAAAAATATGAATTAAGTGTTAGATATTAACCAGTTTCACGCTTTCATTACTAAACCTAATGCAGACATGTCCATTTTTAGCATCAATTATTCTAGATGGTGGAATGATTATTAGAGGATCAACGGTACTTACAAAAACAACAATTACAATGTAATTGGTTGTAATAATAGTCTATTTAGCCTATTATTATAATAATAGCCTATTTTACACGTATTTGTTACAATATAAAAATAGACCTACATAAAATTAAATATAATATTCATGCTTTGAAAATTCCTTGATTCTGAATTTTAACTCAAGGATTGAAGCAAAACCATAATTCATCTCCAATAATTTTTTTTTTTTAATTAATAAACTTTAAGTCAATGCAAGGGAAATATTTAACTTGATGCTTAAAATTATGTACGGTACACCAAAAGATTTTTGTTGTAGCCAAATTTTCATTAATAATTATTCTTTTTTAGCGTGGCGTTAAAATTATGCAACATTGATTGTAAATGTATAATAATATTATAAATCAAGTTTTAAAATATTTTGATTGTGGAAGATCTTTTTAATCATTGGTTAGGTATGTTTTTTATTGTGTCGTTTTTTTGCTTAAGACATTGTTTACAGTCGGGAGCACGAGATAAGCCGGGTGAGAATATTTGCGCTGTTGCCATATATGGGACTAGCAAAGCGAGGAGCGGTCGAGAATCGCTTCTGTGCGGCACGATGTGGCAACACTGGATACTTAGTATTGCCAGATCTTGCCGCAGAGCAAATGATTCTCGACCGTTCCTTGCTTTGTCAGTCCTATATCTGGCAACAGCGCAAAAATTCTCACCCGCCTTATTTCGTGCTTCCGACTGCAGTGTATTTGCAATCTATATATATAAGCGAAATATCACTCACTTACTCATCACGATTTCTTCAAAACTACCAAACGGATTGGAATGAAATTTGGTATGTAGCTTCCTCTAGGGCCATAAGTGTTCACTAAAAAAAGGTTTTAAAAAATTGTAAATTTTAGGGAGGTTTGGGGGGTTAAAATTACTAAATCACGATTTCTCCAAAATTACCGAACAGATTGGAATGAAATTTGGTATGTAGCTTCCTCTAGGGCCATAGGCGCTCGCTAAGAAAGGTTTTCAA
>JAGFPH010001558.1:20329-51951 GCA_018207615.1 Philaenus spumarius
AGTGTTCACTAAAAAAAGGTTTTAAAAAATTGTAAATTTTAGGGGGGGGGGGTCAAATTTACTAACTCAAGATTTCTCAAAAACTACTGAACGGATTAGAACGAAATTTGCTATGTAGCTTCGTCTAGGGCCATAGGTGCTTACTAAGAAAGAGTTTTAAAAAATTTGAAATCTTAGGGGGGTAAAAGTTACTAAATCACGATAATTTGTCGCATTTATTTCACCAAAATATATGCAATAGCGAAGCATTGCCGGGTCAGCTAGTCACTTCAAAAACGTAATTCCGCTATAGAGCATCTAAACATTCCGACCCGACGGCGCGGCACCAGCGACAATGGATCAAAAACAATCCTACAAACTTTACACTTTCTATTTTTTCTCCCTAATAATAATTTTTATTCCAAACAGTTTTGTTTAGAAAAATAAATGATATTCTACAGTTTAAATGGGTCATTTTGAACGCTCTCCCAACCATTGATATTTTCAGCAATATTTTTTCCAATAATGATTCTTTTTTCTAGAATACCCAGAAATGTACTGTATGTTGAAATCTTAGGTATTCCTAAAATAACTACTGGTAAAGTTTTATGGATATTATACTATACATTCTTCAAGTGTAAATAGAACACCTTGTTAAACAGAGGAAATTATTTCCAGATAAGACATTCCTTTAGGAGCAATGTTGAAATTTTTGTTTTAAATACCAATTTTTCTTTTTTGTCTAACCAAGTTGGCAAAATTACCACACATAATTAGAAGAGAAACATTGTGTTTGTTCAAAATCACCAAATTAATTTTTTTTTCAAATTTTGTTTGTACTTTTTAGGATTTTATCATAATCATCCGTTTTACTTTCTCACTATACTATAGTATAGAGAAAGTATAGTGATCGCAAAAAAAATCGATGTTGAGATTTTTGTGGAAATATCCGTTTTGGGACCCCCTGAGTACAAAAAAGTAGTTTTTACAAAATGTCTGTCTGTATGTATGTGTGTATGTATGTATGTCTGTATGTATGTATGTATACAAAGCTAGAGAGAAAACTATTTGATCGATTTCAACCGAATTTTCACCAGACATGTCAAGTAGGCCTGTATAGATGCACGAAAAAGGGTTTTGAAAAACAACCCCCTTTTTGGCCAAAAAACCTCCAAAAAATCAGTTATTATTTTTTTATAAAAAAACGGCTCTAACGATTTTGATAAAATTTGGCTTATTTGTAGCCTTTAAGGGTGCGCCATACCAGGAAGAAACAGACCTATGCAGCCCTCTGCAATCTTATAAATCATTCATTCAATTTTGAAGATAATGTTTTGAAATTTGCGGGAAGTTGTTAACGAACATTTAAACTATAATTTGTAGGTGCTAAACAATGGAAATTATCTATTTTACTTAAAGATAATTACCTTATAAGTAGGCGAAAAACCTGATTTTCAGTTGAGTTACTTGGAAACATGAAGTCGTTTAAACACATTTTGTGTCCTACAAATTGTACATTGAAGTTTTCTGAAAATGTTGCATTTGAATTAATATTGATAAAATAAAAAATAAGACAGTGCTTTGCAATCATGCAAGTGCTTGCAAGCGATATTCTTGCTACCGTAAAGTGGCGCGGTAGTGCGTCAATTCAGTGAAACAGGCTAGCGCAAGACTTTTCAAGGTTGACTCCTCCCACTTTGTCTGTCTTCCCGACATTTGCGAGAATCCAGTGCGTAAAATCTGTTTGTACTGTTTATTTGACAATATAAGATTTTTTAAATGCCGTCACAGCGTTCTAGAAAGAAATCAGGTCTAGCATTATCAACAAGAAGGAAGAGTAGAAAGATTAAAACAAACTCTTAGTACGGGAGGTAGCGTTGCATTTTTTCGAGGAATTTTATACCGAATAAATTTAATTTATAGCAGTTGATTAATATTCAATACTGAACAAAATGAGCGTCAGTTCCCGCACCCGCGGTGGAACTCAAAATGGCAGCATGTGAAAGTTGTCAAAAAAATTTTTGCTCCGAGTGATTTTATACCGCGCCAAAATTTAGGGGATAATATTTTAGATCATTTTAAAACCAAACAATAATAATCAGCTGTATAGAAGTTGGGGGATTATACGTCAGTCACGTATATGAACATGTCAAAAAATTTTAAATATAAAGTTATTTCATACCGTATGAAATTTATACAGTTGAATTTTGATACATTTTTATTAATAAAGAAAATCGTCAGCTGTGTGGATACCGGGGGAAAGTCCGTCAGTCAGCGACATAAACATGCTGCGCGCTCAGTGCATCTCATCGTTGCATAGTTAATTTTACTAATGAACTGACGATCTTTACACCCACAAACATTCAGCTGACTGCAATTTTTAATTTTGTTAACAATAAAATTACCCTATGTTTCAATTTCAATCAGTATTGTATTAATTTAACATAAGTAGCCTAATGCCACTTTACTGTGAATGACGTTTTTTTTATAGATTTAAAATACGCACTTATTAAGTTCGTGTTGGTTTTAAATTATATAATATCAAAATATATATTAACTAGAGGAGACTCCTGCGTGCTCCGCACGCCAACCCCCAATGGTTAAAAGAACCAGCAAGGCTCAGGTCTACACGTTAAAACCCTAACCTAAAAGCTAGAAATACAAAAATAATTGCTTCAAATTTTGAAATTAGCTGTTAATGGAAATATTGGAGCTAACGCTATATTATCTGTTATTTTATTCAATTGTTTGCTATGGTAATAAATGTAAATACATGTGTTGGTTTATCATTCTAGGCCTAACCTAAGAATTTTTTCCGACTAAATTTACAAATATTGAAATAAAAAAAGGTTTTTATCGAAATGAATTATAGCCTATGTTACACAGGGATAGTGTAGCTTTTTATTAGTAAAACTATTTTTTCAATCGGTTCAGTCGTGCCAGAGATTACCCCCAGGGCCGGCGCAAGGACCATGCGGAACATGCGGACGCATGGGGCGCCGCCAGGGAGGGGGCGCCGACGCCGCGCGGCGGCAAAAATTCCAATCAAGACCAAGGCGCCATACAAATTTTCCGAAAATTTTTTTTGCGCCGAAATATGTCTGTCTAAAGATGTGGCCGCCCTTTTCGGGTTTTAAAATAAACTCCCTATTTATGTTTATGTTTAGCGCTTTTTTAACGACAGACAACCTACACCGCTATAGGGCACCATCCTTTCAGAGTCGGCGCCCTTTGGTTTCATTGAAAAATTCGCCCTCTTACAGACGCGACAAGCCTTTTCGGGAATTAAAAGAAACGCGGAATAGCCCTATTTCTTTTTGGCGCCTCTTTATGGATAGACAAGATCAGGCACAAGTACAACAAACAGTATTGTATAGGGCGCCATCCTTTCGAAATCGGCGCCCTTTGGTTTCAGTGAAAAATTCGCCCCCCCCCCTCTAAAGACGAGACCGCCGTACATTTTATACTAACTTCACTAATATTATAAATGTGAAAGGGTGTATGTTTGTCTGTTTGTTTGACTGTCAATCACACAAAAAGTACTGCGTAGATTTGAATGAAATTTAACACACATATAGATCATGAACTGGAATGAGACATAGGCTATAAATCATTTTGATTTAAGGGTTCAAACAACCCCTAAAACAATAAATATTTATTATTACATCCATTAAGACTAGAGAGCTGGAAATTTGTACATTTATTTCTTACAAGATATATGTAAAAAGTAAACCATATTTGTATTTTATATTGAGCTGCTAAGGGGTGAAATTGTGACAACAACCCCTAAAACAAAACAAATTAATTATTATACATCCCCTAAAGCTAGAAAGCTGAAAAAAGGTACATTTATTTCTTACAAGATAGTATAAAATGTAAACCATATTTGCATTTTATACTGAGCTGCTAAGGGGTGAAATTGTGATAACAATCCCAAAAGCAATACAAATTAAATATAACTTCCCCTTAAATCTAGAGAGCTGGAAATTGGTACATTCATTTCTTACAAGATATATATATATATATAAAGTAAACAATATTTGAATTTTGTAGTGTACTGATAAGGGGTTAAAATGTGGTAACAACCCCTAAAACAATACAAATTAACCACTTAACTTTCTATTTTATCATACATTTATTTAAGGTAAAAAAAGACCGATGCTATATATATAATACACTGTATATGTATAAAAAATATTTTATATTTACTTTTATTTTTAAAATTGTTGCTCGACATTATATTTTAATTTGATTTTATATAAATAAATAATTTCAATTGGTATACATTTGATAATGTAGGCCCTACCCATTTTTTATTGCAATAAGGAGATATATAAATATATATACATATTATATAGGGGCGGGGGGGGGGTGTATAGAGGGAGGCGCCAAAAATGACTCTCGCATGTTCAGGAAAAACTCCTTGCACCGGCGCTGATTACCCCCTACATACAATCAAACAAACAAACAAAAAAACAAACTTTACCTCTTTATAATATTAGTATAGATTAGTATAGATAAAACATAAAACGACAATTTATATTATTTTAATGCTAGTTATTTAAATTTTATTTTATTAATAAATATGAACAATAGGCCTATACGAAAAAGCTCATCTTTATTTTGACAAAAATTATTAATTGATTTCTTCGCTCAATTCTTCCGTATCAGTCATCATTTTTTTCGCCACTATCATCAGAGCTGTCTATAATGACATTTTGTTCTAGCTTAAATTCCTCTTCATTATCTTTTCGTCACTATCTGATTGTTCAAATTTATCGCATTCAACGTTTTCTATGAAAAAATAGTACATATATTAAAGCTTGTCGACATTATTTTAATTAAATTTCAATGAGTTATGAAAATACGGGTATACGGGCATGTGTATTTTCCCCATTTGCAATAGGCCTACACATAGGGTCTTCCAGAAGAACAATGCCAATAATGTTGTCTACATTATTTCGATTAATTTCTCTAGTAATATTATATATTATACGTCATTGCTCCCTACTTTTTCCTTTGTGTTTAAAAAGTAATTAATTTTTGTTTAATCAATATCCTTAAACAACCTATAAGTTTATTCCCGAACATAATGATTAAAGTTATGATCGTAAGGTATTCACTTTAGTTTTTTATTTATTTTATAGCGTATATTAATGCTTTTAAAAATATTTCCGCAATCGATGGATTTATGATTTTTTAGCTTTGTGGAATTTTTTAGACATCAGCAACTGTTTGGAATTAGTAGGTATCGACAATATTTCTTAAAACTGAATCAAATTTTGAAAAAGCAACGTTAACATTTTTCGTTTTGGGAATGTCAATCCAATTAAATTTACCTAATTCTATCTTTATTTGTTCAAAATTGATTGATATTTTTCGTTCCGTCAGTGCAGAAGCAATAAACTCTTTTTGATAACGGATTGAGTTTTAAATTTTAAACTTCAAACCCTATAGCGTAATAGTCGGTTATATTTTTGGGAAATGTATGTACAAATAATAATTTTCATAATGCATAAATAATAATGTTTTTTTCTCATCAAAATGAAAAATGAGTAAGTTAATTATTTATTTCAAAATAGGCCTATAGCTATACCTATTTGTTCCTAGATTCCGAATTTAAAGTAGGCCTAATTGGCTATGCTTATCTTAAAAAAATAATTAAAAAAATAATGAAATAGGAGGATGCACTTTACCAGAATTATTCAAATTAACCTAACAAGAAAATGCAGGTTCAGGTTATTTTGCAAGGCATTTTCTAAAGAAACTTACAGAAAATTAATTTTAAATTGAATTCTGGACGTGATATGGATGTTTAATTTTAAGGGTTTTTTTCTTTTCTTGTTTTTGTAACAAAATATATACATACAGTATATAATTTTTATGATAAAAACCAGGGTTTAATTTGGATTGAAAGATCGATCTTAAGTGTCATAATCATATAACTAATTGTTGTAAATTATTGTACTATTATAGCCAAATTATTATACATCAAATTTTATAAAAACCGACACTATTAATATGCAGGCATTTCATAGTACAAATTAAATGACTATTTGAATATTATAGATACAGATGTGTAGGTAGGCCTACATTTTAAAAATATTATTGTCAACGAAACGTGCACTTATAGTTAAAAAGTGATTTTTTTACTCAGAACAATAATGAATAAAGTCGAACGTTTCGGCAAGTGTTACAAAAGCCCATGTTTCATACTTTATTTAATTGCTTTGTAAATTAATAATAACTAACATTTTGCAACATTAGTAAACAGTTTGTTTGTATTATTAAGTACAAAACAAAATAACGAATTCAGTTATTCAATTCCTTATTTTTTTTAAATGTGTTTTGAATGCCTTCGCTGCGTTGCTAAGTGATAATTATTACTAACAGTAGGGCTAACAAGGAAAGGAAGTACAGTGTTGTGTGTGTGACTACGTTGTACGTCTAGTCTCAGTAGTCTGCACGAAGGTTTAACCCAAACCTTGTCAATCATTTCTTTAGCTCCGCCTCCTCACTGCTAGACTGATTGCCAGCGCTCCTAGTGGATTTATTCAACATCGTGCTGAGGATTCTCTCTAGTGGTATAGCGCACCCTTAATGTGCCCTACCATATGCAAAAACCCGCATCTTTCTAAAAATTCTCGTTTAGCTAATAATAATAACTGATTTTTGGGGTTTTTTTTGCCATAAATGGGGTTGTTTTTAAAAATTTTTCAAAACCTTTTTACGTGCATCTATAAAGACCTAATTGACGTGTTTGGTGCAAATTTGTTCGTAATCGATCGAATAGTTTTCTCTCTAGATAATAATAATAATATTTATTAGTCAATCTCCAACTTTAATAAAAGTATACAAAGCTAGAGAGAAAACTATTTGATCGATTTTAACCAAATTTTCACCAGACATGTCCAGTAGGCTTGTATAGATGCACGAAAAAGGGTTTTGAAAAATAACCCCCTTTTTGGCCAAACAACCCCCAAAAAATCAATTATTATTTTTTTATAAAAAAACGGCTCTAACGATTTTGATAAAATTTGGCTTATTTGTAGCCTTTAATGTGCCCTACCATATGCAAAAACCCGCATCTTTCTAAAAATTCTCGTTTAGCTAATAATAATAACTGATTTTTGGGATTTTTTGGCCATAAAGGGGGTTGTTTTTCAAAAAATTTCAAAACCTTTTTACGTGCATATATAAAGTCCTAATTGACGTGTTTGGCGCAAATTTGTTCGAAATCGATCGAATAGTTTTCTCTCTAGATAATAATAATAATAATATTTATTAATTAATCTCCAACTTTAATAAAAAAAACTCTCCTACCCCACCCTACAAGTCACTGTGAATCTGTTTAGTAATTTAAATATGTTTGTGAGAAAGTATGTGCCAGTTCCTGGTACCGTTTATTTAAAAAGCCTTTAAGTTTGTAGTAACATCACTAATTAACTTGCATTTACATAATCAAGTAATAACTTCATGCTAGCTTTATGTAAAATTTTGTCGGGTCTGTGATTTAAAATGACAGCGATAAAGTCTATATTGTAAGGAAGGACTGCATTTCTCAGCTTAGTTCCACCACAAGTGCGAATAATTTGACCTTAATTAAAAATGAAGCAGAGGCTTTTTGAGAGGCCTACTACATGAACTTAATGGCAGTTCAACATTTGAAAGACCTCCAACTGAGCCCTCATTTGAGTGATAGGCACTCTGAGAGATTAAAATCGTTTGCTACCACCTAAGTTCATATTTTACCTTAAGTTTTAAATTTCTTGGAGAAACGGCATGTTTTTATTGTAATGAGAAATATATTCTTCTTCATCAAATATAAAAAAATAACACAAATAAAGAGTCATTTACAAACCTTAACACATATTTAATAAAAAAATATAAAATTTGTTTGCCAAAAACTATTTGTGTAAGCCAAAAATATCTAGGCTGCATACGATTATTTTTACAATTGGATAAAAATAAAGCTGTTTAGTCTATGAATATTGAATCATTTCGACATGCTGCTGGACCAATGACAATACATAGTAATTTCTAAAGTGGCAATGTTTGTCAATAAATAAAAAAACAGGCAGTCGTGGGACTGCCATCAGAAGTGAAAACATTTTAGCTTCATATAGTTAACTTTATTTTCGAGTTATTAAGAAGTATTTTTAATCAATGTATTAATAGGATCTTAAATAATTGCGAGATGCGACGGAGTCTTTAATAATTATGGAGATAAGACAGAGCCTTAAATATTTGCGAAGATGGGATGGAGCCTTAAATAATTGCGGAGAAGCGACGGAGACAGCTATAAAAAGTTTCACTTTCCTTATTTACCTGACCGAAGACGAGTACAACAGCTATAAAAAATAAGTATGACATATAAACATCTGTTCCTTATTTACATGACCGAAGTTGGGTACGACAGCTGTAATAAGTTTTCCTTACTTACCTGACTGAAGCCGGGCACGACAGCTATACAAATTTTTACTTATTTACTTAAACTAAGCCTGGTACGACAGCTAAAAAAGTATATGTTCCTTATTTACCAGACCGAATACTGGTAAGACAGCTATAAAAAAAGTTTCCCTTATTTACCTGAACTAAGTCTGGTACGACATTTAGAAATTATTTAACTTATGTATGTCAAATATAACTATCCGTTTCTTATTTACATGACCGAAGTCGGGGACAAAAGCTGTAATAAGTTTTCCTTATTTACCTGACCGTAGACGGGTACAACAGTTATAAAACATGAACGATGCCGGGTATGACAGCTGTAACAAGTTTCCCTTATTTACCTGAAGAAAGACGGGTACAACAGCCATAGAAAATTTGGTATGACAAATATAAACATCTGTTTCTTATTTACATGACCGAAGTTGGGTACGACAGCTGTAATGACTTTTCCTTATTTACCTGGCCGAAGACGGGTACAACAGCTATACAAAAATTGGTATGACAAATATAAACATCTGTTCCTTAATTACATGACCAAAGCCGGGTACGACAGCTAAAAAAATGTGTTCCTTATTTACCTGACCGTATACTGGTACGACAGCTATAAAAAAGTTTCACTTATTTACATTAACTTAGTCTGGTACGACATTTATAAATTATTTTATTTAACTTATATGTATGTTAAATATCACCATTTGTTCCTTATTTACATGAACGAAGTCAGTTACGACAGCTGCTGTAATACGTTTTCCTTATTTACCTGACCGAAGCCAGGCACGACAGTAATATACTTTACCTGAACTTTACTTTACTTATTTACCTGAACCACGGATACTAGATTCTAGTATCCGTGACCTGAACTAAGCCTGGTTCGACAGCTAAAGAAAAGTGCCCAAAGCGGCTGTATTATATATTAGTAGTAAATCCCCTTGAAAAATCACAGGCGGATTAGATACACATCAGAAATACATCATTTATACAAAATACTATTTAAACAACACACTTTATCTAGGCCTACAGATAGTGTCAAGTAGCGTGAAGCGTCACTTGAGCATGCGCTGTAACGTCTTACCCTCTCCTACTCAACTTTGAGTCTTCAGTACAGTCACCACCAAAAAGTGATGATATACAACCAACACGACTACATAGAAGACATGAATTAGGTAGGGCAAGGAGGCTTTGACTGTACTCCGCCGCGAGAGGGGAAATGTGGTGGGAGCCGGCGTGGGAGACTTGCATACCCTCTCTTCGCGCTCCATCCTAATTGGCGCTATTTGTACCTAACTATGCAGACAGGGAATTTTTAACTCGGTAAATGAGTACAATTATAAGGACTATAAAACTGTAGGAATATTCATAAGATTTTGTGTTTATGTATATTATTATCTTATCTTCTAAAGCGAGAGATAATTGTCTGTCTGCTAAATGGATCTGGAATCTCCGTCTAAGGATTTTTGATTTTATATGGGGCTTTTGGTCACGAGAAATCGATTGGAAATGGTCACCAGTCTGGGAAAATTCGTTTTCTACGTCTTTTTATTAAATTAAAAAGTGAAATTTGCCCATTTTAAACTATACAAAGCACAGCTGATGCAAATGTTTTGAATGTCATTACAATAATCATCTGTTTTCTTTTACACGAAGCACAGCTGATGCAAATGTTTTCAATGCCATTACAATAATCATCTGTTTTCTTTTAAACTGTATTTTATTAGAGCTAAGCCTAATGTTGTATCTATTTATAGTTACCATGGCAACGAATACTTCTGCTAAATAAACATACCCTTTATTTAGTTGTTTAATGTTATAGGCCTAACCTCAAAACTCAATAATCCAATATTTATTATTGAAATCATAGCCCTGCTTATAATCGAGCTTTAGCTCGGTCTCCTGGTACTATATATTTAAAGAAAGATAAAAATATTATCTTTTAATTGCCTTTTATTTCATATTGAGAGATCAAATGATTTAGAAGTTATTAATATTATAGTGAAGAAATTAATAATCGAATGTGTTTATATGTTACACGAAGATGTACGAATGTTTTCGAAGTTTAACAAATGTGTATCTCTTCTTTAAATTTGTGTAACTGAATATATTGATAATAAAAGGTTGTATTTATATTATTCATTTTATAACCTCAAAGCAAATTTATAACGTATTGTAGAATACATTAAAACATATTATGTATTAAAACATATAAGAAATCTACTTCACAAGACTTGTACGGCTATACTATTGATTGAAGTTGTAAATGTAACCCCAAAATATAATCTATGCTAGGTTTTGTGTGCGTATTACAGATGATGGGTGAAATCAGCTGTTATATTATACTAATACGTATTTCTTCTTTAAATTTGTATAAACAAATATTTTGATGATAAAAGGTTATATTTATATACAGTTTATAACCTCAAAACAAATATTATAACATACATTAGTTCTATAACTCATATTTAACAAAATAAACTTCACAAGTTGTAAACATAACCTCAAACTATAATATACTGACTGTACAGATGATGGGTGAAATCAGCTGTTATATTAAATGTTACTCGTACAATAAGCCCAAGAAAGTTTCGCGCATGGCCTTCAGAGCAGGCAGCGAGGCAGGGGTACATTTCTAAAAACATCCGTCGCGCCAGAGGGCCGTTTTATTACAAGTCAGGCAAAACAAATAAATATATTAGTGTAATATAATATGGTAAAAATTATATTACAAGCTAAGAACGGTGTTATATTTTTGATAAAATACATTAACAATGTCCGTAAGCGTGCAGACCAACAAACGCAGCTGGGCAGTTTCACACAATATTTTGACTTGTATTCAAACCACAATTGTGACTGACACAGTGCTCCTACAAAAAACTTTTTTTAAACAAACTTTAGATCATTTTATAATCTAAAACTTTGTTGGTGATGAAATTTTCCTGACCAAGAAACAACAAAATTCCCCTCACGTCATATTCGGAAGATTAAAATTTACTTTGACATTATTTTTGTACTGCAAATTAAATGTGTTTATACCGTATGTACTGTTAGGGTCTACTTAAACGAAATACAAAAATTCAGATTTTTCTATCAACATTAAGTCAGTATAATCGTGGTGTAAATAAAGTAGTTGGACACGGTACACTGGTAGAATGTCAGCAGGACGGCTAGTACACTAGTTGCCGAACGCACAGCTGGCTTGAGCCTACTGTACAGTTCGAGCAAACTAGGAGTGTGTTTGGCCTAATGGGCCAGTCATCCCTTCTACTTCTCCTTAAACCTGCCTTGGCGGTACAACCAATTCCACAAAAAAATAGGTCCACAAATAAGATTTAACTGAGGAAATAAACAGTGCTCACATTCTTATAACTTTACCTACAACCTTTATATAAAAAAGTATTTCACATTTTAGAGAAAACTATGACAAATATCTATAAATAAGTAAGGTTTTGTTTCCTAAAAAAATTATAAAATGTTATAACTGTGATGCAAAAGTTTTTTTTATAAAATAAAAGTGACGGCAACAAAAATCATTAAAGCGAGAAATTTTTGTATAATTAAGTTGTTGATAATTAGTGGAATTCAACTTTTTATTTGTAACAATTTTCTGTAGGACCCTTAGTTTAGTCAGGAGAAAGGTAATTCCTGTAATGAATACATTTTGTGCTTGTTTGACATTGATTTAGTGAGATCCTGACTGTTCCGTAGGTCTAGTACAATGACACCATAATACTATCTTGCTTTAATCGTTTAATCACACTTAACTGTATTTACAGTTTTGTATTCTTTTAACATTGTATTGTTAGTCGCCAGGTTGTTGAAAGTTAGTAAATACACATACGAAATTTTTGTGGGAAAAGTAAATAGGATGATGTAACGGGAACAGGATCTCAGGAAATACTTCCTACCTTCCTGCTCTCTTTATTTGTCGATTCCAAGAACGCATTCTCCTCATAATATAAATGCGTTGTTGGAAATTTAAGAGAGCTATTTTAACTGTTCTAAAAAATAAACTAACCCGAATTCAAAAATGTTTCTGAATATTTTCATTTATTATAATCCATAGAATCCGATCCTGTATTATAGCACGATAAGGTTTTTTGTGTCACCTGTATATATTTATAAATAAAACAACTAATTTTTACATGTCCTGTTCACTAAGAAAAATGTGTTTATCACTTTTATTTACCATTACTTTACAGAGACAAACTATGGTGTACAGTGAAGAACAGAGGTATATTTTTTTTATTGAGGTTGTACTGATGACGTTGGACACAACAAAGCGTGGGGACCGGGCTTTACTTCCCCTCTTGGGGTATATTGCCGGAGTGAGGAATATGTACATACATTTGCTTTTATAGGAGTTGATAGACTTCAAGTGGTGACAGCGACGTCCCTCAAGTTCAATGATTTTTCCTCACGCAAAAAAGTGCCTAACGCGCCTAAAGAAGTTTTCACTTCAATAAATATACCTTAAAAAGTTAGATAGCATTCAGAATTAGACACAAAGGATCGAAACAGATGCCCGAAATACAACTTGTGTTACTTTTATGAACTACCATTGTTGAAATATTATTTAAAATACAATGACGAATGTCCACAAAAGAATACAACGTTCGAATATTATTAGCACTAATTTTAT
Source organism: Philaenus spumarius (assembly GCA_018207615.1). Classification (NCBI taxonomy): domain Eukaryota; kingdom Metazoa; phylum Arthropoda; class Insecta; order Hemiptera; family Aphrophoridae; genus Philaenus; species Philaenus spumarius. Next base: position 33,393 of record JAGFPH010001558.1, read on the forward strand.
AAAACAAATTTTATGTTGATATTCCAAAAATTGACGAAACTGGAGCCGATTGAAATTAGTTCGTGGGTCTGGTACTCCTAAAATCGAGAAACCCATTGATAAGTCAAGTGGCTCTAGATCGGGTCATTTTCAAGATAACAAGCTGAGACTCAGCATAAATGTTTAAAATACATATTTTAACTCCTATGTCAAGTTTCAATTCGATATGTTAAAATTCAGCCAATTTAGAATGAGCCGAAACATACCTGCATTATCCAATTTTTTTCAGACAAACCATTGCTTGGAGGAAAGAAGGCTTTTTATTGAAAAATACCTCCCCTACACGGTGGTATTTTTTATTTTTCTCTATCTTCATCCCGCTCGAAATATTAAGGATAATCGGAAAAAAATGATAATCGATTCTTTTTCGACTTTGGGAAATCGATAGACTGGTCAACTTTTTTATATGTTAATCTACATACTTTAATGTACTTATAAAAAAAGAAAATCAGCCGTATTGTAAATTACTGGAACTTTTGGTCTAAAATTACCCCTACCGACTGGCCTAACTGAGTATCTCGGTATCAGTATCGAGTTTCGGCTATCAATTCTTGTTACAGATACCAAAGACAAAGTATCGGTGGTATCCTGAATCAACCCATACCTAATTTGAATTTTAAAATGTTTAAACAAGTTATGCATGTAAATTGATATGGTTAATAATCCAGAACACATGAATGTTTTGTTTGTGTTTGGAATCGAGGTACTGTAATTGGAATCGACTTTTGTGATCGATTCTCGATAACGCACTAAGAATCAATGGAACCAACTTTAGGGAATCGGTATCACACGTCCTTACAACAAACCCTTGTTCTAAGCCATGATTACGGCACGTTCGAATGCAACTTTCACCTTTATTACGATACAGCGCTTGCTCAAGCCGAACTCCCGCGATCGCGTTTACAAAACGAAAATAAGACTAGTGAAGGAATAAAACTCCCGATTACACATCATAATCATGGCTTTCTCCTGGAATTTTCAAGGTCAATTCATATGTCTATTGATGTTGGCATCCATCTTCGCCACGTAGATTGGTTGGCAGTAAACTATTTTGTCCTTTTATAAATATTTGCACAAGTAATAATTTGCATTTTTGTGAAGTTACTTGCGATTAAAAAAAAAAAATGTAATCATAAGTACCTTGTAAGATGGTATATTAAAGGCAAACATGTTGTTAATTGTACTGTTAAAGCAAATAGCTTAACTGTATTAATATGTTACAGTAACTTTTAGTTTTGCACTCGAGAAAGGATGTTCTCAGGGGTTTACTGGTGCCGGAACGCCGTTCCGGTACTACTTTTTACTAATTTTTTATACGCTTTGTTTTAGACTATCCACTCCCTCATAATCATTCAGCATTCGGTTCAGAATTTTACATCAGCCAATCGAAAAAATCAAGAAATCCCCACACTATAGGACGTTGCGACTAAGCGACAAACCAATAGCAAAGTTTCCCACATTGTCCTTCAGCTCGGAATCGAAATGGGACAACATGGGAGCTCCAGACACCCTTTTGCCAGCCTTGTGACAGGTATTTGATGTTCAGCGAGCATTGCGAACGACTACAAAATGATTCAGAATCGAGGCGGCCAACAAGTTTAAAAATCAGCGATACTTAAACTTTTATATTATTAACTTTTTCGGACTGAAAAAGTTTATAAATGAGATTATTGTAAGCAAAATAAGACCAAAAATTATAATTTGAACCACATCTAGTGAATAATACTTACCGAATAACTCATTTAATTTCAAGATTAATTAATTAAAAAATAAAGAGCTCAAATGACAGCACAACCCAAAATACATACAAACAATGGCGGGATCTCACTCGCAAGACTTCTCATTGAGCAATGCATTGATTGCCAAGTGGTAAAGATAAGACATTCTTATTTATTAATAATATTTTTTCAAGTTTGGACCACGTTTTATTTTAAGTGCTGCATAAACCTTCTATTTAAGTGAATTATAATAATTAAAATGTAACTTTCTTAGTTACATAATTAAAATGTGTTTATGTTTACCGTCTTCTAACGAAGATTTAAATTCCTGATAAAGGATATTGACTAAATAAAAGACATTTTGCCTAGTTTTTGCTTAAAATAGTATGTCTCTCTAAAATTCGCTAATATATACAAGTACAAAAATGGTAACATAATAACGCATTTTTAAACTCATCAAAGATACATAAAGTAGGGGTTTTAGAAGTGAAAATTTAAAAATTTTCTGGGGTAGTAGCCCTGGACCCTCCTTCCGGCAGCGGTACTGAAAAAATTACGAGTAAACCCCTGGATGTTCTATCACCAGAAAGAAGGGTTACTTGAGAGAGGTCGTTAGAACATCATATTCTTTTTAATAAGACATAGTTTTCAAAACAGGTAATACAAAGTTACCAATGAAGTCGTAGGCTGATGCAAGGGATTAACACCATTAGTATTGAAAATGTGTCCCATCGGCTATGATGACCATGCAAATCTTTTAATTTGAATTTATTTCTACAATACTGACACATAAATGGTTGTTTTAGTTTGTTTATTAAACCCACCTTCAATAAGTAATATGTAGAAAATAACTGTTAACTTGGAGGAGTGAAGAATCTGCTAATATCTTTCGAATAAGTAATATATTTTGTTTTGATCACGCTTTTATTAACTTTACCTGTAATTATGTAAAAAATCCTTGCAAATCAATCTTCACCTTCTAAGTGCCCTATAAGTTGAAATTTTGCAAACTTATTCTAGTTTGGTGAGAATAAAAAATTATGGTGTTGGACTTAAAACCATAGATGCCTCATTAAATAGATAGAGAGGCAGAAATAAGAGACAGAAAAATATTCAGCATCCTGGATCATTTAAGTAAAAAGCTTGGAAGACTTGCCAATGATAACATTGGTTAGCTGACTGGTTTTATCACTTATAACTGTGATTATCTGATCTCACTTCCAATGTGAGACATTCCATCAATCCTGATAGCCTTTGTGTAAATGTAGTCAATCCTGAAGCAAACAGTTGAAAGACCATTAATCCTGACCTGGGAATATAGCCTGTAGAAAATGCAAGATTGCAGTGTATTGTGCTAATTGATTGTGTATTGTGTAATTGTGCTAAACTGATTGAAGTTGCTAAATGATCTATAAATTGAAGAACTCTATGCTTGGAAAATAACTAAGATGGATGTATAGCCTTTACGAATCAAATGTCTATGGATGTTAATAAAAAGCTTTCACATAAATATTCGTTTTGAAAAATTACTAGGAACAAAAATACCAATTATTTCTTAAAATAATAAAGAAGGAATTAACTACACATTTTTACAAGGGCAATAACAGGTATTTCTTGGTAAAATTTGTATTTAGTAAAAAAAGTTAAAAAGACAGACTTGAAGATAAACACAACTAAGCTACTAGATAAAATCACTAAATAAGAACCTTTTATCAACAGATATGTGGCTTATAATACTTTAAAATAAACGTACAATAGAATAAAGATCTGTTCTAGTGGATAAAATTGTATGCTTTTAAAATGTTTGTTTAATTATAAAACTATTTGTTATTTTTACTTTGATCTAACTTTGAGAAACTGTATAAAAGTACAATAATAAATACTTGCAAATAGAATATAATAATATAGAATAAAATTATAACAAAAATTTAAAGTTCAATAAAGATCATAAACACTGGTCCAATTATAGATAATTAAGACAGTATATGTATATACAAATATTAAAGTACAAGAAGATACAAATGAAAATAAGCCTAATATAAATTTAACAAATGTATACAATAAAATATACTCAAGCACGGTAGGTGCTAATCACCATACTCCAACTAGTCTTCTCTTCAATAAAAAGTATACATAGAAAATAATCTTAACACATTAAACAAAAATTACTTGGCCAGAGTATTAGTTTTAAATAAAGTTTTTGTTGCACAAATAGATATATCTCCTTGAGTATTCCGTGACGGCAATCCGGAATCCAAAGAATCAGCAGCATCTAATGTTGCACTTGTTGATCTTGCAATACTGAGCAAGCTGCCAGGTTCAGATGGTGGGACAATAGCTCGTCCTAAAATCAATAGAAATATTAAACCATACACAAATTAAACAAATGTAACCCCTTCTCTAAATATATAAATTACATTATCATCTAAAAGATTCTAATAATATTTCCAGAAGGAAAGGTGTACTGAAATACCGTACACACTAAAATTAGTTGGGCCTAATTTAATTGCTCAACCCATTACTAGTTGCCCAATCCTATTGGTTGAGTATATATAAAAAAAAAAAAAAAAATAGGAGGTTTGCAATGCCGGTTGGCTATGTAATTATATAAAGAGTGATACAAAATCCAGCCACCCTTAAATTGCACATATCAACTATATTTTTTCAGCAACCTATTCAATTTAAACAAACAATATTTTATTATGATTTCAAAAAATTTATCCGCCATCTTGAATGTAACATTTTTTTTAATGGGAAGGTGATACATCATTTCGATGTAGAATTTCAAGAGAAAACCAACAGTGAAATTTGCACATCCATATCTTTACCCAATAAAAATGGCAGCCAAAAAAACCAACAAAATTGTGTTTTCCGATTTTGCCAAACTTTGTTGTACTATAAAAAAAAAATTAATTGTTATTCTTTTTGGATTTAGAATTAAATAAGCTTTCAAACAATAAGCCACACAACGCTATTTGGGAGTATTTGGTTGAACCACTCAAAATCAATTTTGAAAAATCAAAATGGCTGTAACTCAAAAATTTTAAATGGCAAGGTAGGTCGTGTGGTATTTAGTTTTAAAGGTCTATTTAAAATGAACAAATTTTGCATTTAATATTTTTTTCTATCTCTTATATTTAGGCAGAAATAAATTAAAATCTAAAATTAAGGTATTTGACAAGGCAAGTATTGAAATGTATTTTCAATGTAGTACAAATGGAAATTATTCTAAATTACTATTTCACCAAATCAGTTATTTTTATAATTACGTGTTGTAATCAATGTTTTTAATCAGCTGTTCAACAATGGACTTCGTTTACATATCAAAATACATTGTTTGTGGTTTAGATTAGTTTTCATTCTTGAGTGTACAGTATTAATAATTTGTGGAGCAACTGATTTTTTCCAACAGTTAAGTGAACAAGTAGAATAATCTACTTCTCTATTTTTCAATTAAGTTAAGTATTTTCTTCTTTCGGTGCATATTTTAATGTCTCTCAGTGAACACGAAAGAATAGCAATTTTAATGACAAAGAGGCTTTGGAGATAGATAGAGGTCAGATAGCGAAGTAACCGACCTGATCAACGCTATTTTTCGTGAGTGTGTTCCTATTTCAAAACGTACCGTTTAGAGAACTGTTGCGCGTCTTGAAGAAACAGGCAGCGTTCAGAATAAAGCAAGAAGTAGAAGACCCAAGACTTGCAATGATAAATCTTTGGACGTATTACAATCGTTTATTGAAGATCCTTATTCGTCTATTCAAAAAGTAGCACTAGATCACAATGTCAGTCAACATTCTGTTCTCAAAATTTTAAAACATAATAATTTGAAGCCATAGAAAGTGCACTTAGTGCAGGAACTCGCCGATGAAGATTTTGATCGTAGAATGGAGTTCTGTGAAATTATGATGGCTAAAATTGATGATGATAATAATTTGTTAAATAGAATAGTTTTCAGCGATGAGGCAACTTTTTTCTTAAATGGTGAAATAAACAAAACTACAGATGCTGGTCTGATAAAAACCCGCACTGGTATGTAGAAACTCATATCCAGTATCCATTGAATGTTTAATATTTGGGTATTGTTAGACAGCAAGTTTTAGGCCCCATTTTCATAGATGGCAATTTAAATGCTGATAGATATGCAGCAATGTTTCAGGAACAAATTATTCCACAAATACAAAACATATTTGGCCCCGAATTTCAAAATGTATGGTATCAACAAGATGGTGCGCCAGCACATTTTGGTCATCAAGTACGCAATATTTTAAATGAGACTTTTCCAAAGCGATGAATTGGTCAAAGTCGAATGGCCTGCAAGATCACCCGACTTATCTCCTTTGGACTATTTTTTGGGCAACATTAAAAATATCATCTACCAAACTAAACCTCCAAATATTGATAGTTTGAAAAATGAAATTCAAAAAGCTGCCCGAAATGTTTCTGTGCCAACTTTGGCTGATGCAGTTCGTTCATTTTTTAATCGGCTAGGCCACTGTCAGGCAGTTGTAGGAAAACATTTTGAACATTTGATTCATTGCAATTTGAGTAAGTGCTATGGTGTATTTTACGGACTTATTTCAATAAAGCAGAATAAATTAGATTTTAATTTATTTCTAGCTAACTATAAGAGATAGAAAAATATTAAACACAAAATTTGTTCATTTTAAGGTGACATTTAAAACGAAATGCCATTTAAAATTTTTGAGTTACAGCCATATTGTTTTTTTCAATATTGATTTCGAGTGGTTCAACCAAATACTCCCAAATATCGTTTGAAATAATGAATCCAAAAAGAATAAAAATATATAAACAATAATAGCACGGCAAAATGCGACAAAATTGAGAAACACAAATTTTTGTTGTATTTTTTTTACTGCAATTTTTAATCGGTTAAAGATATGGATGCGCAAATTTCACCGTTGGGTTTCTCTTGAAATTCTACATTAAAATGATGTATCGCATGACCACATTCCCATTAAAAAAAGTCACATTCAAGATGGCGGATAAATTTTTTGAAATCATAATAAAATAGTTTTTTTTTAATTGAATAGGTTCTTGAAAGTATGAAGTTGATTTGTGCAACAATTTTTAAATTATTAAGGGGTGGCAGGACTTTTGCATCACGCTCTGTATAATATAATCAGTTTTTCATTAAAAACCATCTAACAAGAAACAAGTAATGTTAGCGTTTGTCTTGGAATTATAACAATTTATTATTATTCTCCTCCACTTTCTCACAGTTCTTCAACCAAGGTATTTTTAGACTACTGTAATGCAGTTTAATTTTTTTAGTTATTGTAATCTATAAGTTTTTCAGTTATATAAAAGACACCCTTAACCTTAAATCAAAGTCTCCGAAACCACAATTTGTTCAGAGTTGAATATGACAACAGATCACTGAATGCAATATTTTGTTTCCATGTGCTTTTTGGGTAGGTAAGATATTTTGACTATAGTTATCCCAAAATTTGTCAAAAAACCTTTGGAACCACAATGTGTACAGATATGAAATTAGTTATATTATATGCCCCTGGCACAAAAGATTTAATAGCAAGTAAATTATTTTTTACCAATTCCATCAAAATTGTGAAAAACTTATGAAATGTAAATCCTATTATTTCTGCCATTTATATGAATAAAATATATCATTAATCACACTTTAAGCCACGATGGCCGTTATATGGTCATTTGTTTAAACAATTATCATTATTGTACTATTACAATTTCTACTACTATAAAAATAATTGTATGTTTAATTTTCATTATTATACTTTCGTTATTTTTGATTGAATTAAGAAATGTATTTGTATTTTAACCCTGCAACTGTCAGACTACTCAATTTGAGTGGTCGTGGGGGCGTGGCACATGAAAACGATCAATTTTGACAACTCTACTTGTAATGAATATATCACCCACTAAAAATTATCCAATCGCAATAAATCAAAAACCGTTAGAAAGGTAACAATCTAAACTTTAAGTTTTGTATTTACAAGTTTTTTCTAAAACGTATATTTACATACGTAATCATCGTTGCAGTTTATTAGTTTTCTTCAACAAACTCGGCGCCCGTCAATTCACCAGATTTTGTCATAAAACACGACGAAGTAAAACGCATCTTTCTCCTCTTTCTAAAGCCCGCCCAGAACTTCTACAGTAAACCTAGATATCGTTGGATTCTTCACAATTTCCTCTATCTAATACTGCCAACCAATCAAAAATCGGACAAATAGTTCTAAAGTTGTAGGGCGTTTTGTAGACCCTTGCAATTGGTCAGTTTTCCAACCAATAAACAGCGTTATTTATTACACGTGTTATCTGTGTGACCTCAATAGTTTTTTAGAGATATTTTGGTATCTTTGTAAACATAATGCTTCACGCTAACTTTCCCTGTAAACCAAATATGCTATATTTGAACAGTTTATTGTGTAGGACCGTGGGAAAGTGACCGCTAATAAGGTCTCATCTAAGGTTTAAATATGAACCCTAACGGCTTTTTAATTTTTATAACATGGGTAGACATAGGAGTTTGCACGCACATCTGTATAGCTTGAATGGGCGAGAGATTTCTACATTTTTTCTCACTTTTGTTATTCAAGTAATTCTAAGTCAAACACTTTTAGGAAAAGATAATTTACAAGTATACGGTTCAATTCTTTGATTTATTCTCTATACTTTGTTATAATAATATTCCTAAATTACGTTTGAAACTAGGCCTACTTTTGTTAGCAGTCGTGTAGATGGAACATAAAAACTGATGTTTTCAAAATAAGAAATTTGAAATTGATAAATGTTTTTATACAGTTCTATTTAGAACTAAATTATGAAACTTTTTTACGCTTACGAAAAAATTACAAAAAATGTTTACTACTTGTTATGTAGGCCTAAAGTTGAACATTTTCCTTTCGTTACTGAACATTTTTTGTATCTTGAGCTAATAACTTTTACATCAATAAATTTTTTAATTGCATATATGAATTCTTTGAACCGTTCTCTGCAAAAAAGGTACAGAACACTTTTGGATTGGTATACAATTACTATATTTGGGGAATTTTTGAAAATACGCTTGCAAACGCACCGAAATGACTTGGCGTTGCAAAACATTAACATGGACAGTTGTAGGGTTAAGAAACACTGTTTTATGAAAGCTATATTAAATTAATTCTTACAAATAGTTGTTATTTTTCTTAGAACCTACTCTGGATTAATGTAGGTATATCGGTATAGGAGCAAATCTTACTTTTTTTTTGTGGAAGGGGGCGAAAGTATATTTGCCCCAGGAGCCGTTAACTTTAGGAACAGCCTTTTTATTCCTAAAAAAAACATCTAAAATATAATACAGAGAACATGAAAAATAACTGGCCTACTTTTAAAGTTCAAACTACACATTGTATCATTAAGTAAAACAAAATATTACCTACAAGAAAATATTGTTAAACAGTATTTGTATGATACACAAAAAAGTCACTAAAAAACTGTAAGATGTTTATACAAAAAATTACCACCAATCAAGATAATTTGTTCAGGACTTCAGTGTGCCACAGAAACAGACATCTTTGTAGAAGTCATAGGGGTAAAACCTCACAAATTTTCTCTCTCTTTAGAAGTACGTATTGATAAATGTTTACCATTTGCGGAATTGATGAGCCAAAGACATTGAATTGAATTGAAATATTCAACTAGAGAAAAGATTTCCTGTCAAAATTTAGATTATGATAAATAATAAACTAATATTTTAATTAACTATGTTGTACCGTGTGGGCCTATAACTGCAATAATTTAAAGATAAATTTCTTTTCGTTTTTGTTAATATGCTATGGTGGGGGTAGGTAGCAGGTTTCTTTGACATTGTGTCGACCGATGTCATGGCGGACAGATGCCTCTTCCAGCTTTGTGTGGACCTTCATTAGTTATGAAGTAGGTTGAATTTGATAATCATTTTACATTTTTGTTTTGTTGTTGATAATTATGCTAAAAGAATTATTGTATTTAAATCAAGTAGTATTTGTTTATTCTGTATTTACACAGGGTTCACTTGTATACGTGCAAGTTCTCGAATCTCTTCGAAGATCCTTTCAAAATTGATTAAAGTTGTTTCTTTGGTTTGTTTTTTATCTTTACGTGTCGGTTGTGTATTTTGAATAGTGTTATAAAGAAAAGGAACAGTAACTTCACAACTTGTGGTTATTAGCAATAGTTCCTATAATAAAAACCTATAATAAACTGATAAAACCTTGTACTCCAGTGAAGTATTGACAGTGGACAATACAACTAATATTGGAAATAAATGACTTATTTTTAATTCATGGTACAAAATGGATATCATGTTATTTTTGCCGCCACTTTTAATTGGTTAAAGATATGGATGTGCAAATTTCACCGTTGGTTTTTTCTTGAAATTTTACATCGAAATGATGTACCACATGAAAAAAAAAAACAAAGTTGCATTCAAAATGGCAGATCTAAGATGGCGGATAAATTTTATCGAATTAAATAGTATTTTTACATAGAGTAGGTTCCTCAATCACATCTACCTCCAAATTTTCCTTATATACAAAATATTAAACCATTTCCAGACTTAATTGTCACCATGTATACTTTTTTGCAATTTAAAATTTGTGATTATTTGACCATTAACCTTCCAGGGCGCTTCACGGAGATTGCCTATTACAACATTCTTCTAAAAAAAGATAACAATCACTACCTCTCCCTTAAGTATTGTTATTTGTGTACTGTGGAATGGTCTGCGTAAAGGCTGGAAGTAGACTCTGTGAGCGCCCTGCCATGTTACAGTCATTCCAAAGTTACTAAGTTCCATGAGCGCCCTATCGTGTTACAGAGATTTCGGAGTTTAGTTTCTTGTGAGCACAGAGATTAATTTGTAAATAATTTGAATTTGTATTATTTTCGGGCATATATATTTTGTATTATATTTGTGCATAAATATATATATTTGTTTCGTGTTATTTATTGAATATACTTCTTTTTTATATACCCAGAATTTACTTCTATGAGCGCCCGATCGAAGGTTAATAGGAACTGATAATCTTATCAAATAGGGGCAATGGATTCCTAAAATAAGTGAATAGCAAAAGAAACAATATTAATTCATATATTACACATTTTTGTCAAATTTGAGCAACAACATGTAAAAAACAGCAACCCTAATCATGTAGAAAACATTTTGTAAACATGAACACACAAGTCTTAAAGGAAACATACCTTCATGCTTGATTATTTTTGGTTTGGGTGTATCCAACAGCTTCAAAAACTTTTCATTTAATTTTGGAAGTTTCTTTTGTACATCTTGGTTGTCTTTCTGCAAATCAAACAAATTAACCTTCAGAAATTAAATGATTAAATCTCAGCCACAAAATATACCTCATTAAATTCAGAGGTTAACTAGTAAATCATGCTGCCACATAAAATTTACAACAAATGACTAAAATAAATAAACTGGGAAAGTCCGAGGGCGGAATCAGCCAAGATTCAATCTTTAAAAAGTGAATCGGAGTAGTGCTGTATTACAATACTGAATAGTGATGTAAAATACCCGGGTATTTATTTGGGTATATACCCAGGTACTTAATGATATGACCGCTACGGGATTAATTGCAAACTTATTTCAAGTAAACGTATGTATTATGAACGTTCTATAGTTATTGAATGATATTATGCCTTAATATAATTAATATTATCATCCAATTAAACTAATGGGTCTATTAATGAGCAAATAAGAATAATTTTAGTAAACCAAGAGGCTACGAGGTAATTGCAAACCTATTTCAAGTAAATATATATAGTGTAAATGTTCTATAATAATTGAATGATATTTTTCCTTAATAATATTAATCATCATTATCATCCAATTAAATTAATGGGCCTACTAATGACCAAATAAGATTAATATTAGTTAACAAAGATAAAACCCAAAACAGATGCAGAATCTAGGCCATTACTCTACAATTTCAGAATTTTGTATCAAGCAAGGGTAAAAAAGTATGTTAATTTGAACGCTACAAATTCATTTTAATACAGAAAAGTAGGCAGTTGTAGGCTACATGTGGTTCAGTCAGAATCAGAATTTGAACTAGGGACTTCTTCTTCTTCAGACTCAGATGATTCCTCGCTTGAAGCAATTTCCAAAGGTTGAGAATCTTTTTCGCCTTCATCTTCAAACTCTGGTCTATTGCTGGATGCAGTTGGTCTATTCATTTTTTCTTTTTTCAGCAATCTCCAATTATAGGAGAGGTTGAGAGGTATGTAATTTTCACCGCTCTCTCTGTCGTTAATCGATTTCTTCTTTTATGTATCCATGAAAAGGTGCTGAATGTCCTCTCAGTTGCGGCTGAAGTGACAGGTGCCCCAAGAATACGAATTGCCACGTCAGCTAGAAAACATGTTCCTCTCAGCTGCTTCCACCACAATAAAGGCTGCACTTCATTTTCATCTTCCTTTGATATTATTCCTTCCCAAATGAATTGGCGACGCCAAATTCCTTCTTTATCTCGGTAATCAGCAAGGTCTTTTTGAATGTCAATGATCTTCAAGCCCATGTTGTTCCCTACTTCACATATGAAGCTGATGGCGTCAAGTAATTCTTCTGCGTCAACATGGTAACCTTGGCTTGAAGGACTTAAGATATCTTAAGGACTTAAATAACAGCACCAAAATGTTTATTCTGTTTATAAGTTATTATGCCTATTTAAAAACGCTCAAAAAATTTAGGGTACATTAATACTTGGACGATTAGACCTAAATTATAAATTAATACCTAGCCTAATTAAAAAAAAAAATTACTATTCTTTCAAAAGGGTGAAGGATTTCAATTGCCCTAAATTCAAATACAGCATTATGTTTGAAATAATAAAATACTCGTACTCATACCTATTATATTAGCTATTACTCATATGCTTGATAATAATAAATACCTATTTGTTGGGTATTTTTGTATGACATTTTTGGGGAATTGAGGGGGGGGGGATTTACTCAAAAAAGTACTATATTCTCTAAATAGCTCTAAATAAGGCTATTACTGAGGGTAATATGCTTATAAATACTTAAAACACTATTTAAATCATTATTTCTCATAAATACCCTCATTTTGGGTATTTACCCTGGCCTCGGGTAAATACCCATTTTATATTTATCCACCCGCTGGGTATTTACCCGGCCCACATCACTAATACTGAATGGTCGGAAAAATACAATAGCTGTGTTAATTTTGTTTAGATTAAAGAGACAAACAAGAAGCAACTTTTTTAAATTTGATTTTCTATACTAATTTATTCATTAGTCCATTGATTATTAACACAATGATTTAATGATTTTGTTCTCTATAAGCTTAAAGAAGAAATTTTGCTCTTCTTCATGTGAGAAAATTATGAAGATTTTTGAGCACTTTTGAAAGACGACGAATGGAGGACGAGCCTAGCCAACTAGCTAATATTTTTCAACACCTCAGTCAACAAGGTCCTTCTGACAGTATTTTAACGTCAGACAAACTTTCTGACTTTGAAAAGAACATCAGTACGTGGCTGAAGAATTTGGAACAAGGGAACACTGTGTAACATATTTAACTTTTTGAAGGCGTATAAGAGATTTTCAGTTAAAAGGCAAAATAGCCTAATATAAAATATAGAGCCTGCTTTATTAAAAGTTAGGGCAAAAAGTTGAAATAAATAAAAAAGTATCTCCTTATATAAACATAACAAAACGGATGTAAACTAGTAGCAGTATTGAGATTGCAATACCGGAAACACCCAAAGTGGATAAAAGGAGTAAAACAGGATATGATGTACAGGAATGGTGTATTGTGGGAGTTGGATGTATATCCAATTCAGTCGATAACTAGACTCGTTAGAAGGTGGACGTAAAGACATTGTTCGTTTGTATTATAAAAAATTTATTTTATTTGCTAAAAAAATTGATGTAAAAAATAAAATTTACAAAATCGATTTGGAAGCAATTTTTTAGGTCAAGCACGTTGAAATAAACATTTTTTGTCTCTTGAATGTTTTTCTAAAAACTCTTCCTTTTCGAGATATTAACAACTTTATGTCGATTTATTTCAACACGTTTAGGGCCGCCATTTTGTTTTGGGTGGTCCGATTTTTATTTTCTTTATGTAATTTTCCTAGTCTTAAATAGACCTTTAAAATGAGGTATCACATGACCATACTTCCCATTTAAAAATTTTGAGTTGCCCCCAAAATCCCCCATTTTTAGGGGACACTCAAAATTTTTGATTGCTTCAAAAGATACTTCGGGTAAAGTTAGTATCGTTCTCCAAAGGATATTTGTTTGTTTTTCTAACAAACACAAAAGTTAAAGGGGGGGGGGGAGTGACTTTATAATCACCCTGTATATATATAATTTAAGATTTATGTTATTTAAAATTCCATTTGATTTCATGTACAAATTTGATATGCTCATAAAGATGAACCATTTAAATAATCTTAATCAACCATCATGTCTGTCTGATTTTTCATTGACAACCGTAGCTCATTATTTCAAGTATTTTCACAGTGATTGAATCCACCAAATTTATAAACTTAGATTACAAAGTGTTGCATAATAGATATAAGACGACTCGGGATACAAAAAGTCAGACGACGTGCTCACGCATTGACAACATTGTCAATCTTTGGTATGCAAGTGACAGATTGTGCTGAATTTTCATCTGCGATCTTGACATCACAAAAGAAAGATAATACACATGTAGTATATGAAAAGATCTCACGCAGATTGGCAATGCTACATTTTGACGCTAAATGACAAATTGCGGTTATAAATTGATTTTATTCAATTCTTACTAGACAAATGATTTTAAATAATAAGAAAGTAATATACAATTAATTAGTTGATATCCTACATGATGTTTTAACTTACAATTCTTTTTTATTTTTCATTTATGTAACCCATAAGGTTACAATTGATAACATGTGTACATTTTTTTCTGGTGAGGAAAATTCAAACCCTCTTATTTTTGTAAGGCATTAACAAAACAATCACCTGATCAACAAGAAACTGGTTCTAGACAAATACTTTCCTCACCTGGACATCAAAATGTTGTAATGATACAAAATTCGAATATACAAAGTAAACAGTAGTCACATCATTTCAGGGATCATTTCATAAACCACCAATCCCTGATAGCACCAATATAAATACACATACCCCATTAACTTCATATCCCATTCCATACTTTAATATAAAATCATTCATAATAATTGTAAAATCATATAGGCTTAAGATTTAGGCCAATCCAAATGGAAAAGAGAAGAGGAAGCATTGGTTGAGGAGAGAGGAAGAAGAAAGGGGCAAGAGGAAAAAAATAATAAATGGTTAGGTGGGAAGAGAGTCAAGTTTACTGTTCTGAATTGAGAATAAACCATTTCATTACCATCAACCTGCAAGTACACAATATCCAGTAATGTATTATAATAATTGAATCAACACACTGGTAATTATTGATATTTTACATTTCGTTATTATTATGAACCTTCATTCAATTTGGTGAGTGCAACTTTGAATAATTCTGGCATCGCTTCACATGTATTACCTTCAAGCACCATTTCACATTGAAAATCTCCAAATAGTCAACTGACCAAATATCCATCCACCTCCTCAATCTTAAGATATAAATTCAACCAAAGACAAGCTTTTAAATTTAATATAACCTTTTAGTTTAAGTCCAAATTGTAATCATCCATCAATTCAACCTTTAATCATCCCATAATAATCATTCACTTTCATTAGGCCTAAGTTTATAAATAATCATCAATTGTAATGTTAATATTGTTTTAGTATTTAAGAATCGAACATTATGAATTGTTAATGACTTTTTTGAAGAATCAATTGTATTTTGTTATAACAGTTTAAGCTAGCCGGTAACCAAAACATTAACCCCGAGATTAAAAAAAAAAAAACTAATGTAACTACAGTAACCTAATTTGTATGTTATAAGCCAATAAACCCTTTATTCTGTAAAACACATTCATTGTCGTGTCTCTGTTTATTTTATAGTCGACGGTGAACGTGATAGGAATGGTACACTATAATGTACGATTGGATTCGCAATCTGTTTTCCACCATGGCGCAGTAGAGGACACAACACTTCAAACTGAATTTATTTATTTGAGAAACGATAGAACTCTATAACTTAAATTAAATTCAATCACGTCCCACTGAACATAATGGATTGGTATTGCAGCAGAATATCCTCAGCTGTCGAGGAAAGATCACCATTCATCTTAAATTTTCAAACGATAGGCAAACATGGATTTTCTACACTTTCGACCAAGAAAAAAAAAAATATGGCAAGGATGATGGAAAGCTCATTAGGACGACATGAAGGTTTCCTTTCTTAACTGCCTCCTAGAATCCCAGACCTTTGCAAAAAACATCAAGGGAAAATTTTCTATTAAGTTAAATTATATTGTACCATTGTACCTAGTTTTTATTCCGCGCTAATTATACTATAAACTCTTGTGTTTCTATGGTGGGGTGCCGCAGGGTGAGGGTGTTATGAAAAGAGGAGTCGTGCCTCAAAAAACGTTGTGGATCACTGATCTATAAAAAAAAAATGTAAGGACGAAGTTTACGTTTTTATAATATGAGGATAGTATGACATAAATAAATATTACAGGAAAACAGCTTTTTATATCATTTTTGCAGATACATTAAGCGGAATTACTTGATAAGAGGTCACTCATTTAAGTTATTCTAAACTATTTTTGTGTAGAATTAATACTTAGGCAAGGTTTTAAAACAAAACAAATACTTACTAAATATACATTTGGCGCAGATTTGTAATTAATAGGCAGAAGGCTAGGACGACTGTGATTTGGATCAATATTTTCTGTTCCTTCGCTTGTAGCATCATTCCCCTAAATGAACAATACATAATTTATGTATGTAGTTTCAACCTAGTAATTGTAAGGCATATACCAAGTTTTTTTTTTCAATTCTGATAAACATATCAATTCTTCTAAGGTTTTTAAATTTAGCAAAATATTTAAATTTAAAAAAATTAAATTTTACAATAACATTAAATAAACCACTGCTTTGGCAATGGCATCATGACAAAGCAGAGTATGAAACTTGTAACCTCAACTAATCAAACTGTTGAAAACTTTTTTACTTATTCAACATTTTACATAAATGTGTAAGAAATATCTTTTTGTATTATAAAATTGTCTTTCCTGCAGTTTGTTTATGCTAATTATTAGCGTTGATTTATCAATCACAAATTTTAAGTTTAAAGTACATTTTACATTAATTTTGAAAAATGCATTTAAAGTTTTTATCTTAAATAATAGATAGATAGAGAGAGAGAGAGATGTCTGCTGCTTGCAAGATGTTAGGCATACACCATGCATGTGTATTATAATCCTTTTATTCTTTTGTCTCTTTATACAAACTCGTTGATATCTTATAGTTAAGTGTTGTTTGAAATAAAATTAGGTGTTAGTTTTGATAGTGCTATTATATAATAGTATACCGTTTCCTAACACTAACCAAGAAATAAAAATTCATTGAAATTCAACACATCAAAACTCTCCCCTCTGCAGAAATTTTCCAAATTGAAAATACCTTCAAGAATGTCTTTGACAGAGGGCACAATAATGTAAGGTTGCAAAACTAAACTGGAGTAAATTTAAATTTTGCTTTAAGTATAGTTGCTTTGATTTTATGTCAAGTTTAGCAGAAAAATAAAATGTTTATAACTATATATTAAATAAAATGTTATCAACTTACATAGTTCAGTTTCTGCACAACATTTCGCTGCTTGTGGGTAGTTGGAATGTGAGAAGTACCAATTTTTTTCTTTTCAGAACTCATAGTTTTCTTCACTTTTGACACGCTCAATTCCTTTTGTGTTCCTCTTACTTGTGTAACTAAAACAGGGCTTGCATTCTGTATGTAAGTACGAATTGGACTTTTTACGTTAAGGTATAATGGATCTCTTTTCTTTTGGGAACTCGTAGTAGATACAGCAGTTTCAGATCTTGGAGTTAACATTGGTCGCTTGAGTGAAGATGGAAATCTTGGAATTTTTGTTTCTGTGGTTCTGTGGTTAAATGGTGAATTTAATTTCGAAGTAAAAGGACTTTTTGTATTTGGTACTTTATTTAAAATATCAGTTTTCTTTGCTGATGGAGTTTTCAGGTCTTGTTTCACTTCTACCTTATTGAATTTTGTTACGGCTAACATTCCAGTGGGATTAAAGTTAAATTTTGGTGGTCTTAAAAGTGATTTAGTTTTATGCTTTACCTGATTTCCTACAGGTTTATTAAAAACTGGTGTTTTAGAAGTAGACATTTGTTGATTTTTAGGTTGAGGAGTTGGTTGAGTGTTTGAGTTAAAAGATTCATCGAGAACATTTAATTCGGTTGGTTCATCAAAAACTACATCACTAATGAGTGTAGTATCTACATCTCTGTAAGTGTTCAACCCATTTCCAATGTTTCCATACGAAACATCCATTGGTTCAAAAAAAGATGTACTTGCACATGCTTCATTTATATCTTCAATCTCATTAGGTGTATCGTCCATTTCTTTATTCATATTTGTACAAGTACTCTTAAAACTTGATTCGTGACTTTCCAAAGCTGAAACAAATCCAGATTGTTTTGAATCTTGGCTTTCTCTATCAGAATTTCTTTTTATGGCTCCAGAATTCACTTGTGTTACACAAGATTCATCTTGAATGCCAGTATCAGTTTGTTCATTGGTTTCACTTTTACCAGGTGAAGTTACATAACTATAGTCTTGAGTATTACCATTAACACATTCAA
>JAGFPH010001558.1:52903-70429 GCA_018207615.1 Philaenus spumarius
TTAAGAGAAAATGGTTTTGATGAAGATTCTAAAACTGATAAATGTAATGAAGATACAGTTTCATCTAATGCGTCATTTTTAAATGCAGATAAACCTTTAGCTGTATTTATATTTTCAAGTCGATATGGATATGACAAAGATTCTAAAATTGAAGATGATTGCTTTGACTCATTTTTAGCTGAATTACTCGAGATGACATCTAAGCTTTCAGAAGATTTCTTCTCATTTATCCCTCCATCAAGAACTACTTGGTTTTCAGATTCAATTTCTAAATTTGTAACTTCCATACTTTTAAAGCTTGATTCTTGGCTCTCCAATGCAGTCAAAAATACCGATTTGTTGATTTCTTGAATTAGTTTTCCTGAGCATCTTTTGTTTTCTGATGTATCTACATTGTTTATGGAAGCAACTGATTCATGTGTCATACTTAAATCTGTATCAATTGTTTCTTCATTTCCTTGTTCAAAAGCTAAATGTATCAATTTACATTGTTCGTCTTGACTATTTGTAGATTCAGGTTCAGACAAAACATTGTCAGTTTCTGTATTGGAGGTAAGCTGTAATTTATTATGTATTAATTGACTGTCATTATTTTCCACATTAATCACGGCCTGAGAGTAAATAAGAGAATAATCTTGATTATCTGACTTATTATGATCACAATTATTGTCCTCTTCTTTACAAGTCCAAAAAGTAGGTATATTTTTAGATTTGTGCCCGGAGTTAACATTTTCAAATTGATGAAGACCTTCTTTTTGCTCAATATTAGTGTCTCCATCTTCTGAAATTAACGAATAATTAAAGATGTTTGATTTATTACGTTGGTACTGATTATCTTCCAGGTCTTTAAGTTGATTTACGCTTGGAGAATGAGCAGTTTCATATTGCAAATCGATGTCATCCAAATTGGGTGTAGACTTATTTAAAAAACTAGAAACATTTGACCTCCTTGTACAGTTCTTTATAACATCCTTGTACAATTGACTTTCATTTTCATCCATGTACAAATCCATAGCAACATCCTCACACTCAGGCTGTTTAGTTGTATTTATTGATTTATCAAGTTTAAATTGATCACCTTCATTAGACAGAGAAACATTTTCTGAGTTTCCTTCCTTAAAGACTGCTTCTTCATTTATGATATCAAAAGAACTTGAATTACTACTACCAGATTTGTTAAATTCAAATTTACTATTTTGAATATGCAATGATTCATCTACCAGTTGTTCTTTAGAGATAGAGGATGTTTTCTTAATTTGGTAATTTTTATTATCTCCAATCGTACTTTTACTGTTTACATTCAGATTTGACTGCAAATCACTCTCCAACACATTATTTTCTAAATCATGAATAGATAAATTTTTTAAATCAACTATGTTTTTAGTATCGATTAACTCATCTCCATTGCTAACGTTGTCACTAGAAGAAAGACATAGTTCTGAATCCTCCAAAATAGGACTTTTCTCAACATTCTTCTTATAAGTCTGCGCGCCTCTATTACTTCCACTTTGATCAAAATTACAAATCTCCTTAATTGCTCTCCTCCTTGGAGTAAAAGAAATATTTGAATATTTAGTTTTAGAATATTGAGGAAAATTTGTATCAAGGTGCTGAACAGAAGATTGAATGTCAACCTTAATATTTAAATCGGACTTTTCGTCAAAGTCATTCTTATTTGAGTTTAATGAATAGTTTACAGTTTTGTCAATAAAGGTATCTTCCTCAACATTTGAATTATTTTCATCAAAATCTTCTTGCTTTATTATAATTACTTTATGTCCTCTTAAATTATTATATTGTATGCTGTTGTTGATGCTGGGAGTAAAGGAAGAATTTAAAGTTTCCGATCTATCATTGTTAAATGAACTGGTTTCCAAATTTTGGATTGAATCACCTTCCGTGTCAAAAGACGTTTCATCATTGTAATTGGTGACATCGTGATTAGCTAACGAAACATTAACATACATAGAACTGTCACAATCTAAGTAACTCGCATCTTTGAAAGCTACAGTTGAATTAATTTCATCCACGTTATCAACTACTTTTAAAGGAATCAATTCGTCGGAAATGTTTGATTCTTCAACACTTTCAGTATTATTTTCGGACCCAGGTGAAAAAGTTTGGTACGACGAGTTATCATTTTCAACATCAAGTATAGAGAGGTGTTTTATAATTTCAATTTTGTTTAATCCATGCTCAAAAGGTTCAATGAAAGAACTAGACTTTACCACAGATTGTTCTAGAAAACCCAGTGAATCACAAGTTTGTCCCAAAAGTTCAACAGATTCATCTAATTTACTTTCATCCACATCATCTGCCTGAATAATTTGAATATAGTTGTTAGTTTCAGAAGCAAATGACTCATAACATTCTGTTGTATTATCTACAATACTGTCTTCATTTTTGCTTGTTAAAGAAGGGCTGGAAGAAGTTTTTGTATCAAGAAAACTTCCAACATCTAGCTCCGCATGTTTTTTACATATAAATGATTCTGAAACACTATTATCTTTTTTAATTTGGTGGGAATTACTTGTATCTCTTGCGCTTAAAATATAACTGTTGCAGGTTTCCTTCTGTTTAGGAGTGATATTAATTTCCGAAGTTTCAACTACCGGTACTTTACTACAATCAGGACTAAAAACACCTTCATTTTCTGAACAATTGTCTTCATACGTAACTCTAATGGAAATATGTTGATCTACATCAGAAGAACATAGTTGGGCTGAAGTAAAATGGGAAGAAATGATGGATTCACTATTTTCAGCTGACACTTTATCTGGTATTATTTGATGACCATGAGTTTCAGATTGACTATAACTACCATTGTTTCTTTCTCTGATACTTTCATCAAAATCAAACACAGTTGAGCTAATGTCAGAATAAACACTGGTTTCTTTATCTACGTCTTTTGAATCACTTCTTACGTACGAGTTGACTGATACTAATGGAGTGCTTGAATCATAATGCTTAGATCTGGACAGCTTTGCAGGAAGACTCCTTCTCATTTTTATTCTAGAACGTATTTCACTTAAAGTATCTCCATCAGATTCTTCAGTGTCATCAGATTCTTCAGTGTCACCAGATTCTTCAGAACTGGACTGCCTGAAATAAAACTACATTTTACACATAACAAAATAAACTAAAACTGTATGTCCTTTAAAAAAATTTTTAAATATGTTTGGAAAAAAACAACAAAAAAAACAATGAGTTATACTATATTTACATACAAATTATATATACAGTAGGATAAATCCGGACCGCTAATAGGGAATCATTTTTTTTTATAAAAAATCGGTAAAACCCACACGATTACTCCGCATAGCATAAATGACATGTATTTTTTACCTTCACACGCCCTATATTTCAACGAAATTGACCGTCGTTTATGATTCACAAGTTAGTGGAAGTATCCGCCCTGATGTATTAGTTATGTTAGTTGTACGTTCTTTTTTGAGTTTGCTGCAATAAATCTCTAGGATTAAAGTTTCATTCCTTATGTATTATAAATAGATTTTCAACTTTTTAGTACTGTTTTTACGTACTGTAGATTCTTTTTTATTAAAACCGTTCAATACAATTCACAAACTTAATTTTTTTATTTCTGTGTTTTACTTAATTGCAGTCCAGGACTGTATTATGTACATTACAGTAGGACCATAAATTGATATGCCAGAGTGTTAAAGTATCGTTGGGTATAGACACGGCGCGACGGCTTTCCGTCGCTCTTATCGACCACACGGCCGACTCCGGGATATCCGGATTTTTCGGAATCCAGATCGGCCATCCGCCCCATTAGTCCGGATTTTTGAGAGTCTACTGTAACATAAATTTCAAGCCTCGATTATTCATGAAATTGTGTGGCTATAGGGTAGCAGATAAGTTTTAAATTTGTTGTGAAGTATATACTTGATACAACAATACTCATTTGTTTAGTAAAAAGTACACTACAAACCTATATTGAAAAGTAAAAACAAGGTTAAATTAAACTTAATTGTAGTGTTTATTAATTATTTCAAGATTTTTCAAGTTTACATTATGTTGACTTACAGAAATAAAACATAAATGATATAACTGTAGATTAAGCTGCAGCGCTGTACTTTTAAAAATTCCAATTATTTTACATAAAAATCAAATCAAAATGAATGCAGTGTTTAATAATACAAGTAGGCTATACAAAGTGTATTCTTTGGTAAGAAAAATAAGCATGCACCTGACCAGCAACTACAGCACGTACAGCAACTAGACCAGTCAATAGATTTTTTTAATGATATAAAAAATTTAACAGCAAACCGATTGTGTTATTTGTTACCTGAAGAATAGTTTGTAGATGAAAATGCCACCTTCGGAAACACTGATTTTTCCTTTGTGAAATTATTGAAAAATTTGTCTTTTTTCTTATAGTTTGTCATTGTATGAAACGCTATAATTTCAATGAAAAAGTTGTAGTAACTAAAAAAACCCTTTAAAAAGAGACTTTATAAGTCTTGAACCATGCATTTTTGACAGAAAATTATTTTTTTTAAATGATAATTTTTAAATTTTAAACTTTGAAATTTGTAAAATGACAGTTATTATATTGTCATGTAGATTAACCACGCACAAGGTGTTCCCTGTCGGATATATTGATTTTACTTAGTAACTGTTTAAACAATTAAGAGATCTATCTTGAAAAATGTATTAAATGAATTGTTACGGATGATTAAAATTTTTCAAGCGGATTCTGAAAGTAGAGATCATGAGCTACAAAACGTATATTATAGATGTTCGTAAAAAATGTTCAGAAGTTGGTGAAAGTGGTCCTGAGCATGATCCTAATACATTTTTTGCTTCAAAAGGAGTAACTCAAGAATGAGTTTTTAATCAAATCGGATTTTATTTCCAAAATATATAATTTATCTTAATGACATCCATTGAAATTATATTTTGTGCTTCTTTCACAAGTTTGTAAAAGATATATTTAGATCAATTGGTTGAATATTTATAATGAATGGAATATTGCAAGATGGGAATCATATATCTTGCTACAATACATTAAAATAAAAACACCAATATGAGGTGTTTAAAAGACTTCTTCAACAAGTACACAAAAAAGTTTGCATATTGGCAAAACTTTCGTCTGAGGAGGTTTGCCTATAACTTCAAAAGTTTTGTATTTGAGAAAACTTAAGGCACATTCATGTAAGATTTGATCATAAAGATAGTATTAAATAAAAGGTTACAAGAGGAGCTCTCCTTACATAGAGAGAAAATAAAACACACCATTATTTGTAAATAAAACTCATTTCGCCTTTTCTTTTGTTAAAAGCCAAAAAACAGACGGCACCTTTTAATTTATGTTGACAGAATTGTTTATATCTAAGCTTAATTACAATTTGTTTACCTTTGAGTTTTATCGTATTAAGTTACTTTTACAAGTTTTTTAAAGATTTATTTGTAGATACACAGAAAGCAAAATTTAGACCCAATAAGTTTACGACACATATTAATATTGAAAACATTTATTCATGGTATCGAACGAAGAATAAGATTACGACACATCTGAATCCTTATATTTAATAGAACTGAAACCACAGCCGCTAACCACTACTGTAAGTCCTTAATCATGCCAAGTTTTAGTAATAAAAGAAGAAAAGTTCTGTGTATTCAAGGGAAAGTTTGTGTCATAAAAGCTTGTGAAAGTGGACGTAAAATATCTGATGTATGCCGTTAGTCCGGTTTAGTTAATTTAACTATAGGTACAATTTTAAAAAACAAAGATCAAATTTTAAAGGCATTTGAAGAAGATGGAGAACAATTTTAAAAATCTGTAAATGCGAACATATCGATGCTGCACTTTTGAAATGGTTCAGAATTTAGTAAATTGTTTGGTATTCAATTTACATGCTCCAATGGATGGTTAGATCGATTTAAAGCCAGACAGTTGATTTCCTTTGCAAAAATTTGAGCAGAAACAAAATGTGTAGACATAAACCTTACAGATGATTGGGTACTTAGCACTAGGCAAATCAATAGACAATCATACAAAGATGAAGATATCTTTAATGGAGATGAAGCTGGAATTGTTTATCAATTAACTCCACATAAGATTCTCAAATTTTAAAATGAAAAGAAACAACTTCTAGTTATTGGGAAAAGTCTGAATATTAGATGTTTAACATTTTACTTCTTGTTGACAACTGAGCTGCCGATCAAAAACTAAATTTTATCAACATGAAGCTAGTTTTCTTACCGGCAAATTGTACTAGTGTCCTGCAACCAATGGACCAAGGTGACATTAGGAGCCTAAAGTCTCAGTACTGCAAACAACTTTTAAACGCAGAGGCAGAAGATAGTCCTGATGAAGAGGCCGAATTAGAGGAGGATCCCGACGTTGTTAATCCAACAATACAGAAGGCAATGCGAGCCGCTGAAAGTCTAGCAGGATTTTACCGTTTAAGAGAGACATCTGCTGATGTGTTGAATGCAGTACCGTATAGCATATTTACAACGTGACGGAAGGAATTTATTTTACAGAAAGGAAAATTCAAAAGAAGATTACAGATTACTTCCGATAGTAGGCCTACGTAGTTAATTTAAAAAAATTTGTTGATCTACTGTAAGTCAGCAGTTTTATAGGCCCACTATATTCAGTAATGTTGACACACTTTAAAATTGTTGTTTTTTAATACAGTAAGTTAATGGACATACGTTTTAATACAAAGGCAATAAATAGTGTTTTAATAGTGTTATAAATTACAGTAATGCTACAATTTGTTAATACATAATTATTCAACTGTTAACCCTAGAACCAACAGACGGTACATAATGTACTGTCACTCCAACATATTTGTAACGAGTGATTGTATTGAATATTTGACCCACTAAAAATCTTTCAATCTCAAAAAGACAAACACCATTGGAAAGGTTTTGTTTCAAACATTAATTTTTGTATTTACAATTTCTTTCTAAAACGTATATTTACATATGTAATCGTCGTTTTAAAATTGTAGATTTCTGTAAACCTGATTCCACGCGTGGATTCGAATACAATTTTACTGTTATTTCCCACTTATTCAACGTCCCAGACTATCTACAGGAATATTTTGATCAAAATTATAAAGCTACCATGGGATTCGTCAAGATTTTATCTATCTAAAGAAGCCTTGCAATCAGATGACAGTACTATACAATTTGAATGACTAAGCTTTCTGTAAACCCTTGCGATTGGACAGTTTTGAAACCAATGAAACAGCACATTTGTCAATTGAGATAACGCCCACAATTCCATATGTTTTTACAGATGTCTTTATACAATTCTGTAGAGAAAACTTGCAGCTTTCATTCGATGTGAACTAAACTGGATATTAACCTGTTTTATGTTTAGTCAAAGAGCGGTGGAAAGTACAAGGTTTTGGTGAATTACAGCGGTCGAATTTGATTGTCTGGCCCATTTGATTCTCACGGTAAATCTCAACGGACGTTTTGTTTCGTTTACACGCGGAATGTTTTATTCGATTGACCTCATTTTGTTATTCAACTAAAGATATTTCAAACACTTTAGAGAACTAAGAAAAGACAAGTATATCGTTCTTTTCTTTGATTTATTCTCTACACTTTGTTATAATAATATTTCATTTTTGGTCAAATAAAATATTCCTAAATTACCTTTTAAGCCAGGCCTACTTTTGTTAGCACCCTTGTAGTTGGAACATAAAAACTGGTTTATTCAAAATAAGAAATTTATAAATGTTTTTATACAGTTCTATTTACAACTAAATTACAAAACTTTTTTACATTTATGGAAAAAATTACAAAAAATGTTTACTAGGCCCTACTTCTTATGTAGACCTAAAGTTTGTAACAATTCAAATATAGTCTGAATAAAGAGGAAATAATGCCTAAAATAAATAGTTCTTAAAAGTAAGATACGATAATATAAAGAATCCCATTCATGGACTTGTGGCCGAGCGACGCCTAGCGGAAAATATACGAACTCCCGTCTAGAAGTGGTACCGTTAAATAACAGTATTAAATTTTAAAAAAAGAACAAATTAAAATGACTTTCCGATATTTTAGATATACTTCATACATCAAAATTATTCAAAATTTATATATATTTCCAAAGAAATTATTGTTTTAGTGTGGAACCGTACGAATAATTAAATATCCGTATTTAAAGATCGAATCTTCGCCAGCTTTCGCTAAACACGCCTACTTTGGTAGACTCGATAATGATTGGTTTAGAGGTTACACCAAATATGAAAACAGATGTATTCCTTTCTTTTACTTCTAAATATTAAAACTAAATAATAAAATGATATCCTAGTTATGATGGAGTTATTTAAGTATTTTAATTAATATATCAAAATTGTTCATTATTGTAGAATAAATCTATTGACCATTTAATAAGATCAAATTTTTTATAAACTATTAAATTAGCAGAACCAAAATTTAAATAAATATAAGTTTACTTATAGCCTAAACATAAATATACCAAAAGTGAAAATATCTAATGAACAAGTGCGTGAGTTACCAGCTGTCTCAACAGAACAAAATCGGGCATTATTGTAAAACTATAGAAAAAAAAAAGGTCACCCAATTTTTTGTCTTGTGAAAATCAGAGAAGAAATAAAAACTATTATAATCAAACCAGAAAAACTATCTTTTAATTGATACTGAAGAATTGTAAAAAAGGATTAAAGGCATAATGACCACCAATTACATAAAATAAAATAATAGCCTAACCAAAAGAACTAACCTATGGTGAGATCTATCCATTTTCTATTATACCTTAAACTAAGTGTAATAGGCTAGGCCTTAAGTGAAAACATTAACTTTCAAAGATAATAATCACAGCATTGATTAATCCTTGTTATAGAAACTTTTCCCCAGTGTTCTTCCACTAAACTATATATATATATATATATATATACTGTTATTAATTCATGATATACTTCCTCAATTAACATTCAACCTTATTTTATTTCTTTTATTATTGTTATTATTCAAAGAATTCTATGTTCTGTTTATTATTAAATTTTAATAAATTTTGGGAAAAGCCGGCACCAACCGGAACCCCGAGATAAGAGTGATTCAATAAAATCAATTAACAATTTACGAACAATTTGTTAAATTATAACAAAAAAATGTTAATTTCAATCGATAATTGTTAAGACCAAATATCTCTTGTTTAAATAAATATTTCATATTTATTCAATATAATTATATTCTTTGATTATTTTACCATAAATAATATATAATTAATATAGAGATTAAACAAATACCAGAAGTGTTATTGCAAGTTTAACTTTTATTTTTTGTAACTGAACATTTTTTTGTTTCTTGAGCTAATAAATAACTTTGTAAATTTTACATCTATCATTTCTTTACAGGCATAGGCGTAGGCCTATATAAATTCTTTGAACCTTTCTCTAAAAAAAAGCTATGGAACACTTTTGGATTGGGGTTCATTTAGGCCTACTATTTTTGGCGAATTTTTGAAAAAATGCTTGCACACGCAAAAAAAATCCATTTTCGTTAAAGCCGCCGGTTCTAGGGTTAAATAAAGGAAATCTTCCTCTCAGACATAATTAAATTATCAATTCAAAATTGTTTGATATTAACTACATAAATTCAATGAAAAAAAGAGATTCTGATCAACAAGAGAACATTACAACACATTAAGTAACTGAACACAGAACATTTTTACCTTACAAATACTGTAGTTTAATTTAATAACCATGCATTTTCTACAGAAGTTCAAATCATTTTAAAAGTGATGATCAAAGTGGAAAACATACCTTTTATGTTCAGGGGATTGAATGTTTAGTTCTTTCCTTCGCTGGTTGCAAATCTCCATCCTACGTCTTTCAAAAGCAGTAACTGGTCCAAAAAACACTTCTTCATCACTGTCCACATACGGTACAATTGGAAGATGTTTGTGTGTTGGCCTTCTTGCCATTGTATTTGAAAATCTAAAAAAAAATAAAATAAAATCTTAGATCCCACATCAAATTATCAACAGTTAAAAAGGCTACAGATTTTCAATCATTTGACTATGAATTTAATGTACTTCTCTCCCTCCATTAAAAATATATACTGTATATATTCGTGTTAACTAATGCTCATACATTGTTTATTGCTTTTCCTTACACAACTAGTGAGGAAAATATGGAAGTGTATTCTAGTGTTTCTGCTATATAGTTTTATTTTTGTATCCATACATATAATAAAGGACATGATTAAAGGCCCGGAAAAATAAATTCACCCTAAAAATATATATTAAATAGCCTAAGTTCTAACCTAGGCTATATATATAGGCCTAGTCTCTATTTACAACAGCCTATGTTTCAAGTAAATGTTCCCGTAGGCATAATGTGATATATTATATATTCTAACAATTAATTAACATAATTAAAGGCCCGAAAAAAGAAATACGAATGAGTAACTTATTTTAAAAGTCGTCATCTGATGAAGAACTAGTGATGCAGTTTTTAAGTTTTATAGTTATATTATTAGTAAATAGGCCTACATAATATGTTTTGCTACTAAATCTCTAAACAGGTTTTTGTGTTTCACTATCATAAAAAACATATCTTCTTTATTACCAATAGTTACAATTATGAAACGGCATAAGTTTACTATTCGACCCTAGCCTAATATTTTTGCAGACAACGACATTGTTTTACATTCTAATGTTGAATGCAGGTAGGCTAAACATACTGTGACTAATAGTAAACTTGCGCCCCAAGGAACTATTTTTCATAAGACATATTGGTTATAGTTACTTTCATATATAAATACATTTATCTAGCCTATATAAATTAATGTCTAAATTGTAATTAAAGTAGGCTTATTTTTGATTATTAAATAACCTATGTTAAACTATTATTCAGTCTTTTTTGAACCAATCATGACCTAAACCAATTGTTTACAAGGAATAAAATACTAATTATTTGATTGGGATACACCTGTAGTAGGTACCCCGTGCAACCACTCAAGTTATCAAAATAGCGCGACCACTGAAGTGTTAAACCTACGAAAGCCATGACTTCTTCACGGGATTTCAAACTTCTAAAAATTTTAAAAGTAGAATGTTTTGATAGTTAACCTACTCTTAGGCAAACAAAGATAACAAAACTTTTTTTAATGAGGCCTAGGACTTAGCCTGTTTCATATGATTGGCCCACATATTTTTATATGGTTGTCCTAGGAATAAGGATTAAAGAACAGTTTGTTGTTGACTAGAGAGTCCTTACCAAAACAAAGTAGTCCTAATTAATAATGTATGCAAATTAATTACAACACAACAGAAATTATGTATACATATTAGGCTATCTCTAAATTCAAACTATTAGTTGCACAAATTCTTATAAAATATTCTAATACTAACCATAAGAAATAACATTAACATAAATTGACAGTTCTCAACTTACTTTTTTGTTCTATTTGATTATTTAATAAATCATTACACTTTCAACTTCCACAAAATAAGTTTGTAAATGAATCTTTTATATTTAGGAATAATACACAATATAGAAACCACTCTAAAACAAAGCAGCGTATCACTAACGATTCTAACGAATAAAAATGAAATGAAACAAAACAAGAGTTTACAAGAACCAACGTATTAACGTATTTTGAGTTTGAAATTTGAATTCAACTTTACTGTTGGAACGTTGGAACCAACTAACTATTTTTAGTTATATGCACAACCTTATGACACACATTAAAAACACTACCAATGATAAATAGAGCCATTGTTTTATCAATAACCATGCATATAGAAATATTATAGAGTGTTTTTCAACATAGATAATATAATAACTATGCACATAGTACCAAATTGACATTCAATTTAGAATCTATTTAAATAAGCCTGATTCTCCACTAGACTAGGAGACTAGGAGTGATACCGACTTCGAAGAGGCGACACGAGGCGACAGGGGTAATCCATTAGAGACAACTAAATGCGCGTAGTCTGTCAGTGCAGTTTCATATGATAAATGTGTTTGACGACTTATATTTAATGGAATACAAATTTTTAAATATTCATCGATTCAATTTGAAAAGACGCGAGTATTGGGTGAACTCAATACTAACGAGAAAACTATGTTTGGGTGAGTTTTACCACTTCCATGAAGAATTGAAGAGTCAACCGGCAAAGTTTCGGGATTATTACAGAATGAACCCCGAAGGCCCGAAACATTGCATCCTGAGTGCCATTGAATCGTCAATCACCAAAGTGTCCAATTTCAGAGAGACAATCACACCTGCAGAACGCCTCAGTGTGATGTTGAGGTAAATGACCGTAAAACTCAAATTAACTTTTAATTTTGTTTCTTAATTGAATGTAAGAAATATATATTTATAATATATTTACATAATAATTTATTATATATTTAAAACATGTTAACTACTTTTCATGTAGGCCTAAAGTTGATATCCCCCCCCATTACTGAACATTTCTAGCTCCTTTTTTTAGTTGATATACAAATTCTTTTGATCTTTTTTTGAAAAAAATGCTTGCAAACGGTAAAAAATCAATTTTAAATAAATCTGCCGCTTCTAAGGTTTTGAGAATAACATTATACAAGTTCGTTATATTAGGCCTATAGAAAGATTATAAAATTAATAATTAATTATATTTCATAAGATTACTTACCATCTTCAGCCCCTTGTTGATACTTCGGCCCAAAGTTTCCGCTGAACGTCGCGATGATGATTTCGGGGGTCCTTCATATTTCTCAAAAGACTTTCTCTTTCACAGCCTAAATTAATAGTTCTACATCCATATTAATAGAGAAACAATCAGTTGTGAATCACTGAGGATGGGAATGGTCACTCGTCCGTCGTCGCTTGCCATCGCGCAAAATTCATCTCTCGAATCTCGTGAAGTGGAGGCCCCCTAATGCACTCTAACCCAATGGGATTAGTCGCTTGTATACGGACGATTACGCGTAGTCACTTGGTCGCTCAATATCGCTTCCAGTGGAAGACCGGCCTAAAAAGGTGTGGTCCAAAAGCGTTTTACGACATACGGACTTTTATTATCATTATATTATAATATATTAAAACAGCCATAATTTAATATATTGTGTGAATTACAAATGAAAAGGGAAGATGGTACTTGTGATAAATCACACTAAAGATTTATACATCAAATTTAATATAAATTTAAGATATTATTTGTAACCTTTACTAAAATAAACATGCGACACAAATTCAAACTTATAATCTGGGTTGTATGAGCGGAGAGAAGTGGTTAGTAACGTGGTTTTGGTTTTTAAAACGCTACAATATAAACCGTTCCTCAAAAAACGAATAACTTTGATTATAGAAGGTCCATAAGGTTACTTAGGTAAAAAAAAAACACTTCTAAAATGAGAGACAGATTTCGGTTCATAAAATTATTATTATTGATATCCTAAGGGGCTTTTGGGTGTAGTGTGTCATTGAACAAGGTAACATTGCCAGGCTATAAATAATTATTATCAGGGCCGTTTTTAACCTCACTAGCGCCCTAGGCACTTCAAACAATTGCGCCCCTCATACCTGATTTATACGGGGGGGGAGGGTTGAGGGGGAGGGTCTAGTGTAAAAACTAGAAGTAATACACTACTCACAATACTGACTAGAATTAGAATCAGTTAGGTAACTAACTGGTTAACTATTGAAACTTGCAATGAAGTAAACAAGCCGTCGGCCATCACTCACTCTGCGTGCTTCGGTGCTTCAACACACTTCATGTCACCACACGAAAACTATGCAGTTTAGGATTGTTCTAGCCTGCAGGTGGGCAGGGCTTTAGAGTGAGGGGCGGGAGGGGAAGCGGATTGATGTTGCATTGGTCCAAGGTCTCTAGATAGGAAAGGTTATCTCATAGTCATGTAAACAAACTCAAAACCCTCGACCCGTTCCCTGTCCAGTGACGTCATTATAGTATAAAAACACCGCGCTACCATGAAAGATGTATGTTTCGTCGTACAAATCACCTCATTTTTTTAAAAATAGATGTATTAAACTATTTTTGGGGTTGCAGTTTTTTTAAATGATACTTAAGTTACACATTTCAACATTTGTAATTGTAAGAATATATCTTAACCTTTTCAAAAACATTATGTTTATGTCATTAATTTGCAATTTACAATAATAACAAAAGTATAATCATACAAATTTTAATTTATATTTTTACTGACTAAAATTTAAAATAAAAAGCTATCTTGGTAATAGCTTTTTTATTTTAAATCATTTTAAATCATTTAAATGATTTAATTAATTAATTTAATTTAATCATGATCATTTAAATTTAAAGCATTTTAAATCATATAACTAAAAAGCAGTCATTAAAATTGTATTTAATATTTTTTACAGAATATAAAAGAAAAAAATGCAATCACGATAATACATTTTAATCTATATAATAAAAATTAAATGCTATTCGTTGGTAAGCATCACTTGAGAACGGCTGTACCGATTTTGCTATTTTTTGTTTTAAAATGTTCGTAATAGTCCGAATTAGGTTTTTATGAAAAAACATTTTTGTGTGGGGTAACGTAAATACAGTGTGGGGTAACGTTTTAACTTATTTTTTAAACTAAATGTAACAAATAAAAACTAATGTTTAACTTTAATTTTCTTTAAATTCGTGTGTTCTGTCCGGACGAGCCGAAGTCTCGAAAAAGTGTTGAAATGGGGTTGCTACCCCTATAAAATAAATACAAATTAAACTACCTTCCTACAAGCTGTAAACCTAAAATTATGTAATATTAAGGTATTTTTAAGAGAATACAAAACTATTTGCAATTTGATTATTAAGTCAGTGGGATAACTACCCTTAAAATTAAATTAAGCAATAGGGAAGCATTGCGGGTCGACTAGTTTGTAATAATAAATAAAAATACGATCTAACAAATTTTAATTTATATTTTTTTAAATACTAAAATGAGAAATATTTAGCATGGTAACTACTTATTTGCTAATTTTGCTTTTGCATAATAATATTTGCAAGTTGCAACCGCACAAATGGAACCACCTTTAGGTTTATTTATTGATTTTCTATCCATTGTAGGCCTAAATAATATATTTCTTCTACCTACACTTCTAAAACACTTTATATACACTAATTTAAAAAAAGTTTAAGTTTAAACAAAAAACACAAGCCGTCAAACATTCACAAATAATGAGTAACGCGTATAAACGTAAACGACAGAGCTTTGATCACTGTCTAGGTATACTAATAACTACGTCACAGCCCCCACTCCACTTTTTTTTGATATTTCCCGAATGAGGTAACCTTACCTATCTAGAGACCTTGGCATTGGTCTCATGACTCATATGACAGTAGAGATGTGTAGGTCCGAGATTTTTAAGGAGCCGTGTCCGGACCTACATCCAGCTTTGTGGACCTACATCCCGGATCCGTGTCCGACGGACCTGTATGGGTCCGGAGAGGGCTGACGGAATGGAATGAATTGTGGACATGAATCACGTGGTTGTATACAATCCAGTCGGAGTGTATTGCGGGCATGAATCCAATCCATTCCAGTCTGTACTGCAACCAGGCTAGGATTTTATTTTGTAGAGTGTAATGAACCTATATTAAGTAAAATATTTAGTCATCTACTAATATGATTGTATTACTGTAGGCTTTATAAATATTTTTGATTTAATTCAAGTCGTGAATAATAATATAATTATTCACATTATATTTTTATTTAGAAAAACATTTGTATTTTAGGAAAAATATTTTTTTACAAAATAATGGATTCACAATATTAGGTCTATTTATATATAGGCCTAGATATAAATCGTAAATGTATGGTAATTGTTTACTATGTTTGACAAGTGTGAATTAAATGCGTTACATTAACGAAATAAGAAATAATAATTTTAAGCAGAACATTTATATTTAATATTTATATCATTTAAACAAAAATAAATCAGATTAGGATAATTCCGCCAGTTTACCTATTCCAAGCTAAATAGCATGATGAAGAATTGTGTTACTACAAACACATTATTTTCATTATCTAGCTATTCAGAAATAATAATTAACAAATTAATAAAATTAATTTCATAATAATAAACCTAATCGGGAAGAAAACACACGAGTTTAATCTATGAATTATAAACAACGCAACGCTGACAAAAGACGGTCGGTCGGAACTGGATCCTGGAATGAACTGAATGAATACGGAGTGGAAGGTAAAGAGATTACCGCGTAAAAAGGATACGTGTCCGACTCACTCGGACCTACATCCATCAGTTCCGGCGGCGGATACAGGTCCGCGGACCCGTATCCATCCGGACCTGCCCATCTCTATATGACAGTAGCACTGTGCTGTACTAGTACTGCACAGCCTTTTGCCATACTCAACAAACAAAATATCGCATACAAGTCTCACTCACTGGGCGTTGGTTCATGGTTGACAGGCAATAAATATAACCCTGTGATTTTTATTTAAAAAATTTCCACCCTCATTTTCCGCCTTCTTTATTTTTTTTCGTATTCAAAATTTGGCGCCCCAGATCCTTTGCGCCCCTAGGCACGTGCCTAGCGTGCCTATTCGGAAAAGCGGCCCTGATTATTATACTTTAAGGAGAAGTAGTGTGATTCGTCCTATTCTGAATTGCAAGGGTTTTTATAAAAGAATATGTATGGGAAAACAATTGTGGGTGGGCTACCGTTGGATAATCTGTGTATTATTTGTTTATAAGCTGAGTATTGGTTATTTGTTCAAACCATTTTCAATTATTGTTTACGTTATCACTTAATATTTCTATTGGATATTCTATTAATATTTGTTTTGGAAGCGGTAGGGAGAGATTATTATTGATTGTTGTAGAACATTTTAAAATAAACGGTACCAGAAACTGGCACACACTTTCACACATACATATTTAAAATTATTAAACAGATTCACTGTGACTTCATAATTGTATTAAAGTAGGGGAGTAACTAATACATAGTATTATTATTACCTATAACTATAAAACTATTTTATCGATTTCAAACAAATTTGCACCAAACATGTCAATTAGGCCTGTATAGATGCACGATAAAAGGTTTTGAAATTTTTTGAAAACAACTTCCTTTATAGCAAAAAAACCTCCAAAATCAGTTGTTATTATTAGCTAAACGAGAATTTTTAGAAAAATGCAGTTTTTTTGCATATGGTAGGGTACTTAAGGGCTACAAATAAGCCAAATTTTATTAAAATTATTGTTAGAGCCGTTTTTTATAAAAAAATTTCTCAGCTGGGGATCGAGCCAGGGATTCTAGCGTGTAAGTCGAGTGCGTTAACCACTCACCCACCGAGACTCTTAAGGTATCTCTTGTAGAGAAAAGGTATAAAAAGGCACTTTCCGGATTTTACTCCTAACGCGTGACGCGGTTTCTCGACCGACACCCTATTCCGATTACAACGGGCGCAAAGAGGTATAACTTCAAAAATAATCCAAAAATTTTATGCCTTCCTCATCCTAACAAAATCTGTAAATTGTATATTTATTACCTAAATTCGGGAAGTCATAGATATAACATAT
>JAGFPH010001558.1:75429-91734 GCA_018207615.1 Philaenus spumarius
CAGCCCAACTCAAAAACATCATTCGCTACTGCAGTATTTAGTCGAAAATATTCATTTTTGATAGATATATTTATTATTTTTTACTACGCCGGATATCGGAGGTTTCGGATATGAGAGGTTCGGATTAGAGAGGTTTTACTGTATATATATATTTATGTTACATCTAGGCTAAGCTTTGAAGAAATAAGACTATTAATAGAAATTTATTTATTTTTATTTAATACATCGGACCAGTGATTCATTATTGCTTTATTGCTTCATTATTGCTACGTGCTTCATTATTTTTAATTTTATATGGATTATGCCCAACATATATTGAAATTAGAACTTAAAAAATGTCCGCTATTTACCAAATAAAATATTAAATAGACAATTTGGTCAAATAATAAATGTCCAGATACCTTTCTATTGGGTCATCTGATTTTAATAAACAGATCAGCTTAAACAGCTGCTTTTGTAGAATAATTTACAGTAAAATTGGTAAAAGGTAAATCAGTTGTTATACTGTTTGCAGCTAGGTTCAAGTTTAGTTACAGGTGTTAACATGGATTAGACTCTTCCCTCCTGTTCATTTGTCTAATTGGCTTACATAAAGTAAAGGTTAAGAAAAAGCAAACAAGAATAAATATGCTACAATATACAGTTTTAAAAATGCTTTATTTGAAATTGGTTTTGTAAGAATTTAATCTATACTTTGTAAGTAATGGCTTATTTGTATTTTAAAATATTTTCAATTGATTTCATCTAATTTGACTTAGTAGCAAAAGATAACAATTATTATAGCGTGACGTATTAAACAAAGTTTCTTAGATAAAATAAAACCTGAACACAAAATCTCACAATAAATACGTTTACTAACCTCAAACGCGTTTCAACGACAATGTCGCCATCCTCAGTGATGCACGGGCTACAGTAACCAAACTATAACTATAAAGTTTCTTAGAACGTTTTTTAGTTATCGCTTTGTACAAATTTTATGGTTTATTTGATTAAGTCCAAAATGATTAGGTAAACATTAAAGATTAAAATGTTGAGATGAATGTAGTGATAATAATTAAATAGGTAAATTAAAAATGTAACTAGTTCATAAAAACCTGGAATTTGTTTCTGATTATTAGTAAAAAATAAAATTAGATATTAAATGAATTTTTGATGTATATTTCAGGTAAAGTCCATGGTTCCCTCGCTCGTGCTGGTAAAGTCAAGGGACAAACTCCAAAGGTAAACAAGGAGCTTTATAAAGCGAATATTTCTAGTACTCCTAAAGTTTTCCCCCTATTTTTCATCTGGTACTTGAAACATCTTTAGGAAAGAAAGAGTAAAATAAATAAATACACCCAATGAACTATTTTCACCAAACACAATAAAAGCAACAACTACTACTAAAAAAAGTAGATTATTAAATTAACATGGGGCAGAGAATTTTGGGTTCTTTCGTAATAAAGTACTTTGGTTGGCAAGCCAACTTCACAAAAATTCTCTGACTTTTTTTATATCTATTTAAACGTGTAATCATATTTTTAGTTTATCATCCTAAAGGACACCAATAAATATAATATTTTTGTTAACATTCCAATTTGTTTGAATGAGGTGGTTGATTTTTCAACAGGAAAGTGATATAGGTAAGGTGCACGGTCTAAATGTTTGTCAATTACACTATCTATCGTGTGTGATTTTATATTGAAATTAAAAAATTATGTATTAAAACAAACTATTACTTTTTTTTAATGTGAATTACCTGAGTGGTTATCATTGCCTGTCAAACTATTTAATTACAGTATCTATAAATGGGGAAAAAAAATTACGAAAGTAGCTTTTGAAACTGAATACATTGCATCCTAAAGTTATAGAATCAGATTGTCAACAAATAAGGAAAAATAATATTCAATGAACAAAAGTACTCTTAGTTGGAAAAAGGGACTTCTAAATTTAAGATCCTGCAATATTCATACCATCCACAATGCTTTTCTCAAAGGTTTAGAGGAGCTTGGTGACGATGCTTCATAACTTATTTTTGCTGTCCATAATTTCTTCCATAAATTACCAGGCAGATGGGAAGCCACAGAGAAGTATTAGGCCAAATTTAATGAAAAGCCCTGGATACCTGAAAACAGTAAGGTTGCTCAAGAAATCTTCAATGAAATAAGAACTTTATTTTGTCATGTCTAGTCCTTTACTATTATTACAGGCTTTTTCCAAAAAGAAGAACCGCTCATTTATCTATTACATTGTAAGCTGTTCGAGTTAGTCATGGAATTGTTGGGGAGGATTTGCTCATTAGAAGTTCTCAAAGATTTTGATCTTGGAAAAATTAATGATGTTTTTTTAATACTGATAGTCTACTTCCTTTAAAAGAACTCAAATTTTCTGATGAAATATCAGCAAACTTGAAAAATGTTGGGGGAGAAGGATATAACTCCTTCTGTCAAGTTCATACTATAGTATAGAGAAAGTATAGTGATCGCAAAAAAAATCGATGTTGAGATTTTTGTGGAAATATCCGTTTTGGGACCCCCTGAGTCCAAAAAAGTGGTTTTTACAAAATGTCTGTCTGTATATATACAAAGCTAGAGCGAAAACTATTCGATTGATTTCAAACAAATTTGCACCAGACATGTCAAGTAGGCCTGTATAGATGCACGAAAAACGGTTTTGAAAAATTTTGAAAAACAACCCCCCATTTTGGCAAAAAAGCAGTTATTCTTTTTTTTATAAAAAAACTGCTCTTACGATATTGATAAAATTTTGCTTATTTGTAGTCCTTAATTATTTACCCTACCATATGCAAAAACTGCATCTTTCTAAAAATTCTCGTTTAGCTAATAATAATAATAATAATTGATTTTTTGGGTTTTTTGGCCATAAAGGGGGTTGTTTTTTAAAACCTTTTTTCGTGCATCTATACGGGCCTAATTGATGTGTATAGTGCAAATTTGTTGAAATTGATCGAATAGTTTTATCTCTAGGTAATAATAACAATATTTATTAGTTAATCTCTTAGTTTAAAAATCACCTCTCCTACCCCTCCTACAATAATGAAGTCACTGTGAATCTGTTTAATAATTTAAATATGTTTGTGAGAAAGTAGTATGTGCCAGTTTCTGGTTCCGTTTATTATATCTATTTTTTACAGATTAAAGTTCAATCTTTAGTTTGGTGTAAAGTAAACTAGATTTGACTGGTTAGATGTTATTCAAACAACAGTTGAAAATACAGACTTGCATAGAATTCATACTACAGCTTGAGATCGCAACGCAAGCTTGTTTCCAATGAATTTCCTTTGTCCCCACGAGGTTTCATTTGTTTCATCTCATTTTGTTAACTCAAATACTTTTAAGAAATAATAATTTACAAGTATACAGTTCAATTCTTTGATTTATTCTACACTTTCTTATAATAATATTTAATTTTTGGGCAAAGGATATATTCATAAATGACTATTCAAACTAGGACTGTTTTGTTAGCAGTCTTGTAGTAGGAACATAAAAATTGGTGTCTTCAAAATAAGAAATTTGAAATTCATAAATATTTTTATACAGTTCTATTTAGAACTAAATTACGAAACTTTTTACATTTATGAAAATAATTACAAAAAATATTTACTACTTTTTATGTAGGCCTGAAGTTGAACTTTTTCCTTTCGTTTCTAAACATTTTTTGTTTCTTAAGCTAATAACTTGGAAAATTGTACATCAATAATTTTTTACTGACATATATACATTCTTTAAACGTTTTTCTACAAAAAAAGCTATGGAACACTTTTGGATTGGTTCATAATTACTGTATTTGGCAAATTTTTGAAAATATGCTTGCACACGCACCGAAATAACTTGGCATTGCAAAAAATTAGCATGGACAGTTCTAGGGTTAATAACTTTGCAAATTTACTAACTTGATATCTTGTAATTTGTAGGTAGAAAAACAAGAGAAGAAAAAGAAGAAGACTGGCCGTGCTAAGAGACGTATCCAATATAATAGGAGATTCGTTAACGTTGTACAGACTTTTGGCCGCAGGAGAGGACCCAATGCCAATTCATAAATATGATTTTGTACTCTGTGATTTGATAACAAATATTAAATGCATGTAATATTATTTTCTGCTTATGTATGTTTAATGTTTCTTACCAAATTGTTCTTGAGTAATAAAAAATTGTTTTGTAACATTTATCTTGTATTTCTGTGTTTATTATCATTTTTTGTATAGTGTAATTGTGTACCTTATAGAAAATAACATCAGGGATTTTTAGACACTTGACTTCCTTAATAATCCTAAATACTATATTTGTTAAAATTTTACTTTAAAGTCATTATTTTCTGATACTTTCGTAAAATATTTAATTACATTTGTTTTTCTTTTTGTTATATTTCTTTATTTCAACCTTAAGGTTTCATCTCCTGATTCTGTTTGAGTCAACTATCTTTTTACTTTCTCCACCCTATACGTAGTATATGGAGAAAGTATTGTTTTCGTAAAAATGTTCGAATTTGAATTTTCAGTTGAATTATCTGTTTTGGTGCTCCCAGAACCCCAAAAAATTGTTTAGTGCAATTATCTGTGTTGGTGCTCCCTGAACCCAAAAATATTTTTAGTGGAATTTTTTGTTTTGGTGCTCCCTGAACCCAAAAAAGTGTTTTTAGAGTGGTGTCTGTCTGTCAGTCTGTCTGTATGTATACACGACCAGAGAGGACACTATTGGTCCGATTTTCATGAAATTTGGTATGTAGGTACTAAACCCTAAATCTCCAGGCATTTTTTTAATTTTTAAGGGTAATTTACCCCTAAAAACCCATAAAAACCGACAAAAATGCAAAGTTCTCAAAAACGGCTCTAACGATTTTGATCAAATTTTCAGTATTTATAGTGCTTAAGATGCCAAACAAAATGACACCACCCGCTTTTATCAAAACTTCGGCGTTTTATAATTATGGGGAAATGTTTAAAAATAAATAAGTTTGTGTTGTCAATCTAGCATTGCGGCGGCGGCCGCACGGGGTAGCACCACGGTAGCGAGCACGGCCAGTAATTCAAAGGTCGCACGATCGAATCCCGCCTGGGACAATAATTTTTTTATACGATTGACGTAGGTAGAATATTATTTTTTTGTTTTGTTCTAAAAAGTAGTAAAAAATAAAATGATTAAAAACAATATTATTTTAACTACAGTAAGTTGGGAGAAAGTTTGTGTCAGTTAACTGATACCGTTTATTTGTATTTATTTTGTACAGCTTTTTTTCTGATTTGAAAAATAATAACCCAAAAATAAATAAAATCTTTAGAGTAGTAGTAGTATTAAAAATATTAATAAAACTTCAACCAGACTGCACAGCTATAAAGTGAGTGACTTTCGCATCAATAGTAGCAAAAGTCTAAAGACTTAAGCAAGTCTGATGAGATGGTCATTCAAAATATCAGATTATTATTTCAAACTATTTACCAAATGCTAAAAAGTGTGCTTTTAAAACTCTAGTTGAGAGACCAGCCCTAATATCGTCAGGGCCAAAATTATTACCTTCGACTACACTCTCTTGCTTTGACAACCCACTCACATTCCTGTTTTATATTTCTATCATACTCGTGTTTATTTACGAGTATGTAACAAATTCATTTTTTAACGATGTTATGATAGCTTTGCTGTACCGTACATTTGATTCTTGCTATTATTGACTTCCGTATAATGAACTACCAATTACAGCGCTCGGGATGGTTTACTGGGAATCAGACGCTTACATCTGTTGCTTGTTTTAATTATAACTTTTAGTTAAAGGAATTGTTCATTTCAAAATTGTCATACACGTTATAGACTTGATCGTTTTCCAAATTTTGGATTACATACCATAGGTTACATAAAATGTGAAAAATGTTTCTCCTTTTGGGATTTGTGTGATTCCTGCTATATTGTTTTTACATTGTATATTTTTTAAACTTAAAACTTATGTGATGTATTATTTGAAGATTATATTTTTATACAGTAGAACCTCATTTATCCGGGCTAATTGGGACCGGGCAGACCTTGGATAACCAAAAACTTGGATAATATGGTAGGCCGTAAGAAAACCATTGAGGTGTGAGTTCCCGTGTCATTTACATAGGCTGATTTGGAGTCATACTTCAAAATATATTTTATTCGGCTTTAAATAATATAGTTTTAAATGTACTCAAATGAAAGAAGTTGGATACTGTAATAAAAACCACAAATATAATGCCTGAAGTTTTTTCATGCTCGCTTTTTTTTAATTGTCTAGCCTCTTCTTTATTTGACTACTATTGAGATACCCCTTTTCAATTTCCAATCTATTTCGTCTCCAGTATCTAAATCACTTGCCTCTTTTCTTAATGAATTTTAACATCTAATCGTTTAATTGCTTCCCATTTTTTATTTAAAGATAAAACAACACACTTTCGCTTTTCACTCATAATGTCATCCTCATTTACAAAGTTTAACACTGACACCGACCAAAAACAAAATGCAGTAGCAGGGAGAAGAATATGGAAAAAAACTTATGTTAACTTGATTTAAATATTTTCAAATTGGCGGCTGTTTAAAACGGAAATAACGGAAAAAACTTGTGCTTTCTCGAAAAAATGTCAAGAATAACTTTATTTAGAAAATTTAATTCCCTATCGATGGTCTTTTAGTTTTTGAAATTGGTTTGAGAATAACAGACTTATGGCATTTTTCACCAGTTAGTACACACTCCTGTTGGGAGCATTGTCCAGGAACAGACGGCAATGAAACAAAATAAATATTTTATTGCATTAAAAAAATTTATCAAATGTGTTTCATTTATTTTGACACAGCAGAACTGTTTACACAAATTTGTATTAAATTTATGCTATTAGCATTGTATTTGGATAACCTAATAGAACTCCGATCCAATGCAATATTTTGTTCCACTGGAAATGCGACTTTTTTGGCGCTATCTATTGGGGAAACGAAGAAAGCCGTTTGAAACACCAATGATACAATTGCTTACAGTGACAAAAGTCACTGTACCATTGCTTACAGTGACTAGATAGAGACAGTGTGGCCACATGAAAGCGGCCGCCATGTTTTTCCTAAAAGTAATGTTATCTGCCATAAAGTATAATGGAATTTATTTTCAAAATATTTATAAAACCTTTTGTTTTATTTCATAAAGGCCTCGTAAACAACTTTTTAAATGTTAAAAAGTAGTTAGAAAGCAGATAAGTTGTTTATAATGAAATAACCTATAAAAAATAATGATTTAGCCTACTATCACATTTTTTACTAGCCTATGCCGATAGTTGAGTAGCCTACTGACGTTAATTACAAACTGATAAAGCTATATCAAAACAAGTTGCACTATTATTTTCTTTGTTCAATTCTACGTTAAAAAAACATTTTGAAGTTCAATTACATTATTTATGCGGTTTATTTGAATAAAAGTCAAGGTTTTGTATTATTTTCAAGGAACCAAATTTTCAATAATTTGTATCTATCTGAAAAAGTATAATTTGACTGGTCATAATGACATTTTTTTAATTAAATTTAATTCTCAACTTATATACCGGTAACAAATGCACCATAAATTTTAAACAACAATTTTGTTGCTTAAAATTCCCCAGAGTTAAAGTTTTGTGGCAAGTTAATTATGAAATTTGTATTTACTGATTTTAGGTTTCAATTCAGTTTGAAAAGCAAAATCTTAAAAATGATTTTCTTAAAGCTAAATTTGAAATTTTTCCTAACTTAATGAATAAATTAAAATATCAAAAATTCAAAGTATAACAAAACGAAAAATAAAACAACGAATAGGCCTAAATCAAAATGCAAAATTATTATCCTGTTGTTAATTAGCCTTTTTTATCAATGAATAAATTTTACAAATTAAATAGCCTATTTTCAAAGTTACACTTTCTGATTTTTACAATACATTTATTTCCATCAGATTTTTTTTAAATAAGCGAAGCAATTAAAACTTTCCTAACTCATTTATTTCTATTTCAATTGAAAGCTAATAATAAAATTAATGTCTCTAACAACAATTTAAGCCTAACATCGAAATTACAATTCTTAG
This sequence comes from Philaenus spumarius, assembly GCA_018207615.1. Taxonomy (NCBI): domain Eukaryota; kingdom Metazoa; phylum Arthropoda; class Insecta; order Hemiptera; family Aphrophoridae; genus Philaenus; species Philaenus spumarius. The sequence goes on from JAGFPH010001558.1 coordinate 83,470, forward strand.
ATTTTGAGGTTAGACAATTCAAGATTTTCAAGTAAGTTATTCAAGGCCGAAAAACAGGTTTCATTACTAATTTCCCTCATTATTTCAGTTAGGCCTACTTATTACAGAAATAATAGATTGTAAATTCGTCTTAGATTGTACAGAAAAAATAACGATGCCAATTTAATTTGAAAACTATAAACAAACGTAGGGCTAACACGGACGAAATTATAGGTTTGGGCCAAAAACAGTTCTTAAAATTGCGTAATACTAATATTTATTGCATTTATCTTTTCTATTGATAAAAAGGATTAGCCTATGTTATGAACTTTTTAAAATGTTGTAAATAAAAGACTTTTGGTATGTACTTACTTCTGAAATATGCGCGCTGAAACGATTCCGTAGAGTGGCGGGAGTAGAATAATCTGCTGTCATTTCCTTATTAATTTGGTGCAATATCACATACTTCAACACAAATCGCTTTAAAATAACTATTACGTTTATTTTAAAGTAAAAACTAACAAATATCTGTTAAAAAATCGGTAAAATCGCTTTTACAATATGTGAACGTGAATGAATGTAATGTAAACAGATACGAATTTAGGAAAAACATGGCTGCCGACATCTTGACCAATAGGAAACAAGACCTCATGTGGCCACACTGTCTCTATCTAGTCACTGTACCATTGCTTTCTCCCTAGCGCTACCTCGCGGCGCGATCATGTACTATTTTCGCGACAACCTTTTTTCCGGCACACAGCCCCCGTATGGATGCAAGATCTATTTATTATTCATATGATCTATGCTATTAGTTAGTACTATTAAGAGTTGTCTTAAGGGTGTTATAGACGGGGCAAGTAGAAGAAGCAAGTACTTGCAGCTAGAGAATCAGAAAGTACTTGCCGACAGTATACTTTGAGCACCGTGGGAGTACAGATCAATGCAATACTATTTTACAAGTAAATATATTTACTTATTTATCATTTTAAAATGTCAGATACCGACGAAGAATTTAATGAAGTAACTGACGAATGTGTTGTGATTTTGAGCGAAAAATGTTATGTAAAATCCTGATGACCGCATCAAAAGCCTTATCAAATTCAATTCATTGCAAAAATTTTAAATTACTTTTAAACAATCTCAACACTACTAATTAACTCATAGGCTACACCGCCCTTTGTTTTTACAAACCCGTCACTTATCAAATACGCCTCCGTAAACTTGATTCGTAACTTTTTATATGCCTAATCGTTAAACGGTCTAAAACTTTGTATAGGAACCCATTTTTTTTATAGTTTGTTCATACATATATTGTTTATATGTAGTATACATTTTATTAAAATAAATTGAACATTTTAAAAGAAATTCAATTTTTACCGAAGACATGTACACTTTCAGATATTGAAAACGCGTTTTCAGTAAAACCACATTTTCTCTAAAAATATTTAACTGATTTTAATAAAATTTATACATCTTATAAATAATGTATGTATAAACTAACTATACAAAAATGAAGTGTCTGCATTAATGTTTAGACCGTTTAACGATTAGGCCTATAAAAAGATACGAATAATGTTGACGGTAACGAATTTGACCACCTCCAACTCGCGCCCCTGAGTGAAAAACTTTTTTCATAATGAGTATAAACATACTCGTACTCATTAAATGCTTATATCAATGAGAAGTCGCGTGTAAACAGCATGAACAGATCCCGTCCGGTATTGCTTCCAGTGGAGGCCGGCCGTATAGTCTAATTGCATCGTATCAAAGGTTAATAATTATACTACTAAAAATATATGAAAAATCATTGTATTTTTACTTTTTCCACTTGATTTAGATTCCATGACCTTGATGCATTCTTGCCTACAAATAGTTTTTACATTTTTAATTTTTGCACGCAAAAAGTTCAAGGCCATGACCGTTTAGTTACTCAAGCAATTTAGTCATTGCTATTTCTCTTTTATTTTTATTCAGATAATATTCGTGACGAATGTTCCACAGAAGTTCGTAGCTCTGATATAGGCTATATCTAAAAACTTTATTATGTCACTTGGAGACCACTTGACACATTTCTTGACGATGGTAGCAATTTGTTTTGCATCCATTGTCACAGCTACAGCCTAAAAGTGAAAAAGACAATGAATTGAATTGATTGACACTTGCCTGAATCGGCAAGTGCATGTTTAGGCAGGCAAGTTCTGACCGCAAGTAAATCACGTGACCCGCTACTTTCTCCTCGCGGCAAGTAAAATCAAACATGTTTGATTTTACTGTCGGCAAGTGGCAAGTGGCCCTGAATGGGAAAGTAACCTTATAGACATGGCAAGTAGGAGGCAACTTACTGGCAGCAAGCACTTGCTACACCAACTTTCCGTTCCTACTTGCCCGTCTATAAGCCGCTTTAGTTACTGAACTGCATGTTACAATATTTTTATTGGCAGATTCTATTTCACTTAGGAGCCAAAATGGAGTAATACTTAACTTCATTCACTGTTCTTTGTCGCTGATGTCACTATCACAATTAATTATTCATATTCAATACTTTCTCCAGTCTTCTGAGAATCTACACATCCTATACACTTGCAGCTGACGGAGCATGCCATGTTATTCAACATGTAGGAGCAACTATCTAGTTTGCAGTCCTTGTTACAATTACAAGACAGAAAACTCAGCATAGATTCTGGTGCTAGAAAACAGGACATCCATTTTATGGCCAAATCACCTGATCTACTACTTTCCCAACCATGGACACAGGGCTCTGGGTGCCATGTTGAGGGCACTCTGAAGACTTCTTTTCCGAATTCCAGCCTCGTGATTCGCTCACTTTATAAGTAGGTAGAGAGTATTTTTACAACGTGGCATCTGATATGGTGCTCTATTTTTCCATCTTTACGTCTGAACAATTGTCCTCAACTCGTCCACGGGTTGTATCTTCGTCTTGCGAGTGTAAATCTGACAGGTGAAATTCTAAAAAACTTCCAAAGTACGTGCTGAAATAATCCAGTTACGTCCCAGTTCGCTGAAAGCAGAAAGGAATTTTTTGTTGTCATTTCTGAGAAGCTTGAGCTCTTTCATTTTTCCCTCATCGGCAAGTGCACTGAGTGCCAGACCAACAATGGAAACCAATCAGTGCTGACCTTCGAATCGCTGTTTCTCACATACTATCATACGTACGACCAATTTAAGTTTTATCAATCGAAACTAGAGTTTTTAAATTACGTTATGGCATTTTTAGAAGTTTCTATCTTGTTTGGTTTGAAAACTTACTATCACATCTTGAGTACCTACTATCACCAAAGGACAAGTTGTCCGATGAAATTCTCATAGAATGTGCCTTCAACAAACCCACATTTACACCGAAACGGAAATATAAAGTTTATATAAACTAGAATGGAGTAAATACGGAACTAGATCAAATTCATGTTTGGTAAATTAAAGAAAGACACATTTAAAATTTGTACAGAAAATGAAAACATTCTATATTAGACAAGCTACTATGTTTGTATTTTGTTAATATATTTCATGTTTAGAGAAAAAATATAAATCCAAAAGTAAGTCTCAGGCCTGCTTTTGCCCACTAACTGTCTTGACAACTCACCTGGGCCACAAATAATACTTTGTTATAGCTCATATGTGGGGTGCTCCTATAAGAGCTTCATATACAGTTTTTAGTCTATTTTGACCTTTTTTCATTTAGTGATGATGAACTTTAAAAAAATGTTGTGATGAATTGAAAAATGTAAAATAACAAATCATCTTAGCTTAGATACTTTTGTTGGCTATTTAGAATCATTTAATTTTATTATTATATCGATACTATATATTTCATGTGATTGAAAAAGTAATTATGAAGCGAGAGGATAGGGCAGGATTTAGCATGGGGCAAAGTGGGCCTGTGCCCATAGCGGCAAATTTTTATGAGCGGCAAAACGGCAAAAAAAACTGGAATTTGAGAAATAATCTAACAGTACTATGTTTTAGAACAAACCTGAAACTCCATTCCAGTTTTACAACAGATGTGTATGAGCGTCTGACAGAGATGTAGTCATGAATGAGCTAATGCCAAGTTATTTGTTTGACTCAAACTAAATGTACGCCTGTACACTGACGTGTTGGTGAAAGAGAGAGAGAGATGCGACCCCGCTGCTTCGTGCATCCTCTGCTCCGTTCGGCAGCGAATCAATAAACTTCGTGCCTTCGGCTAACACCGAGAAAGGCGAGAAATCACAGTTGTCATTCGTTAAGTTCAGTCTTATTGTTGTTTGCGTTTCACCATCACCACGTTTTCACTGTTCTTGTGCTGCAGCACAACTCTTCAGTGCGATTCGTTCAGTGTAAAACTGATTTAATGTACTTTTGTTTTTAAAGTTTTAAACGTAGTAGCTTATAATAGTGTAGTGTGTTTCAAAGAAAAGTGTTTTCAAACTCAACATGGATGGACGTAATTGTTTAAACTGTATAATGTATAATAAACTTGAAATACGTGATTTGAAATTGATGTCTTTTATTATTTTGCAAAACCACTTCTGAATTTCACCTTGTAAAATTACGTATTAACGTAATTAAATTTGTAAAAGTAAAATTAGGTTTAGCCTCCTCACCTCCTATTGGTGTAATCATGCAGAAATATTAATAAAAATTTAGCATAATATTTCTCCATAGATGAAACATTTATTTGTTTGTAATTCAAACTACATATATTATATTTTGTTTTAATAAAGCTTTATAAAATCTCATTAACTCATTAGTAATATAAAAAAAAAAATGTTTTACTACTAATTAAATCAACCTGAGCAAATTAGGAGAAAGAAAATAATATTAACACTCTTTTGTAATGAGTAAAACATATTGCGAATTCAATGTAAACTAGAGACAATTTTGGTTTTGATATAGAGTGCTTTTAACTTAACCCTATTGAGCAGTCAAACCGCTAGGCTTTGGTTTAACACTACTCAATGACAACGCTACTTTGTATTGAATATTTCACCCACTAAAAATCATCCAACCGAAATAAAACAAAAACCGTTGGAAAGGAAATGATTTAAATTTTTGTATTTACATATTTTTTTAAACTTATATTTACATATGTAATCATAATTTTAAAATTTTAGTTTTTTGTAAACGTTTTGCCGACTGCAATCGAATTGTTACAATTTATCGTTGCGTGTAAACAGGACATTGTAGCGATTTATTGGAATTAAATTGGATGGTTGGTGCTGGCCGGCATCAATTTCTGCAAATCGTAAAACTAAATTGGAATGTGAAAACAGTAGCGCCCATTTATCGCTACGATTTGACTCAGTTTGCAAGGGCCGTTCACCTGAAAGGTTGTCGCACTAGTTCGTTGATTCCGTTTTACGTGTTTTTTTACCTTGTGTTGATTTTATTCAATTGATAGCAAGGCAACTCAAACTTCTCGAGAGTTCTTGACTAAATTTATTGAACTATATCGGAGTTTTACCTGCTTGTGGCTCATTAAGTGCAAAGAATACTCCGACAGGAATAAAAAAGACCTTGCGTACATAGAGCTCGTTCAAAAATACAAGGAGTTTGATCCGTTGGCAGAAAGAAACACTGTTGTTAAAAAAATTAATGCATTGCGTACGGTTTATAAGAAAGAACTATCAAAAGTTAAATATTTGTCAATGAAGATTGGGCAAGAAATCGTTGCATGTAAACAGTAGCCCTACTCACACTTTCGATTTATTGTAACGATAAATTGTTACGATTTATAGTAGCGTGTAAACCGGGCATAAAGCTCAATGGTGCTCGACTGGGATATTTTGACAATAATATAGAGATACTTTTGGATTCGTCAAAATTTTATCTTTCTAAAACTGCCATCCAGTCAAAATTCACTTTCATAGTTTCAAAAATATGGAATTGTCTGTAAACCTTTGCAATTGGACAGATTTCAACCAATAAAACAGCACATTTAGCATTCGAGATATCTCTTATAATTCGAATTGTTTCAATATAATTTTTTATATCTATTTATAGACAAAAGTTCAATTTTTCGTTTGGTGTAAAGCAAACTATATTTACTCTAACGGTTTTCTTCGTACAGTTCTGAGAAATACTGACAAATGGGAAATTCAAAACTCGACTTTCTCACGCTCTCGAAGTAGCACTTCCAACGGTTTGTCACACAGAACGTCGTATTTGATGCGTCCGTGAGAAGTTCAATGAGTTTGATCTAATTTTGTGATTCAAGTAAAACTAAGTCAAATAATTTTATGAAATAATAATTTACAAGTATACAGTTCAATTCTTTGATTTATTCTCTACACTTTTTTATAATAATATTTCATATTTGGGCAAGGAATATATTCATAAATTACTATTCATACTAGGCCTAGTTTTGCTGGGAGTCTTTAAACTATGGTTTTCAAAATAAGAAATTTGAAATTGATAAATATTTTTATTACAGTTATATTCATGACTAAATTACGACATGTTTTTACATTTACGAAAAAAATTACAAAAAATTTTTACTACTTCTTATGTAGGCCTAAAGTTGAACTTTTTCCTCTCGTTACTAAACATTTTTGTTGCTTGAGCTAATAACTTTGTAAGTTTTACATCAATAATTTTTTTACTGGCATGTATAAATTCTTTGAACCTTTCTCTACAAAAAAGCTACTGAACACTTTTGGATTGGTTTATAATTACCATATTTGGCGAATTTTTGAAAATATGCTTGCACACGCACCGAAATGGCTTGACTTGACTTGAAAAACGTTAGTATTAACACTTCTAGTGTTAATTGTGGGGAGGGGCGGCAATTTTGGGGGGGCCATAGGCGCAAAATGTGTAGATCTGGCCCTGCGTGAGGGTACTGATATTTTCTTTCTTGCCATTCACTTTTGGTATAGCATGTCAAACATTGGTTGTCAAGGTATTTTTTTCGAATAGAAAAAATCTTTTTAATAAGCTGTAATTTAGCAGCCAAATAACTTTTTGCTAATTATTAAATTTTTGTTTTGTAATAATTATCCTATTTCATACCTTTTTAAAATCTTATATATAAAATTCTCGTGTCACAATGTTCGTTCCCGTACTCCTCCGAAACGGCTTGACCGATTCTCATGAAATTTTGTGAGTATATTGAGTAGGTCTGAGAATCGGCTAACATCTATTTTTCAAACCCCTTAGTGATAAGGGCTACGCCCCAGTGGCCCTCAAAGTTTCAATGTTAATCTTATGGAAGGTCAATCTTAAGGAAGAAGAAGAAAGATTTCTTTTGTTTTTATCATGGGCACAAAAAACAGCTGTTCGTATGAAAAGCTTAAAACAGCTGATTTTGATCAACAACTGATTTTGATCAAAAACTGAATATAATTTTAGGTTAGGCCTACAATGAACATTTTTTTTTTTTTTTTTACAATGAACTAAAACACTTGGGCTAATTATTAGTATCAGGTTGATTTGTCTATCCGTGCAAAGCCGGGTCGGGCCAGCTAGTAACTTTATAAAAGTCATACACATTATTTTTATGACCGCTATAGGGCTTCAATGAGTAAAGCCGCGTTTACACCGGAGTTGTGTTTTAAGAAAATGTTGACAACTTTTGGATGTTGTCAACCACAAAAATTTGGTTTCCCGACGGTAAAGATCAAAAAAAGTTGACAACAAAATGTTGTTAACATGTTGACTAGCGCTAAAAAACGAGCAACTTGTTGACAACTTTCCCCACTCCACCTCCGCACGCCAGAAATTTGCGTCATCACTCCAGTTGTAGTCAAGGCCAAGTCCTTAGCACTTGTGTTTGTGTATTATTTATTATTTTGTTGTCAACTTGTTTTTCACTTATTGCCAACTTGTCGACAACCTCCCCTCCACTTGTCAGTATGTTGGCAATAAATTTTGTTGTCAACATTTGGTGTAAACACGGCTTAACACATAGTGTTAAGTACAGAAAGCGCCTATTCAAACTACCGCGCTCCCCACCACACAAATGCTCTTCCCATGCTTGTCAAGTCAATACATAGATTCCTAGAGATTCAGTCAACCGTCAAAATGGAATTTCGCTTATCTTGATTTGCCGGCCACGTGACCTATGATTTTACTATTTGATTGGTCACAATTATAATTATCTACTCTTGTGCGGAAATGCTAAGAAGCCACGCGGGACTGTTTGCCGATCCAAGTCCAACGGAAAGGATATGTTCAAATCGGATACCAGTGCGCGAAACTAAGATCTCTCTCTCTCTCTCTCTCTCTCTCTCTCTCTCTCTCTCTCTCTGTCTCTTGCTCTCGCTCAATTTAACTAAAACAAACCTCTCA
>JAGFPH010001558.1:91744-151473 GCA_018207615.1 Philaenus spumarius
ACTATAGATTGGTTTAATTATATGTACACAATTTTGTATAAATATTTTATTAGTTTTATATTTCAAAACTAATTGGTCCCTCGACAAAGGGAATAAGTATAAATTTATTCTCTCATTATCAAACACATAGAATTGGCATGGGAAAACAAAGCACCACTCTTTCGTCTGGCTACCTCCAAGTTTTTAATTTTTAGGTCTGTCTGAACTTAAATCATCAATAAGAAAAAATAGACCAAGTTTTAAACGGAATGTTCTCTGTCGTCCGCTCTAATATTACGTACTGAACACTCGCAAATATTTAACATGAAGACCAACTCAATTTACAGCAGTTAGAATATCACTTGTAGGCACTTACAATTTTACTAATATCTGTCTTATTTTTTATTTTAGCCAGATGTATGCAACTCCAAAACTTAGTTGTTCAACTGAAATTGAGGTTTTTGCCTATTTATAAGCTAATAATTTTAAAATAAAGTAGGTAATTTTAGGCATCTACGAATTATAGTTTAGATGGTCACTAACAACTTCTCGCAAATTACAAAAGATTATCTTTAATAATCAATGAGGGATAAAGGATACTGCAGAGGGCTGCGTCAGACCAATGAATACAGAAATAGTTTCTGTATTCATAGGTCAGACTGTTCCTTCCTCTTATAGCACATCCAAGCCAAATGCTTATCTGTCACTGGTAGTTCAAAATGTTGCTTCACTGTCAAAATACAGTAGGTGGAACAAATGATAATAACACTGAGACTGCTTTCTATAATCTGATGAATCTATAATCTATAGAAATCATGAAATAGGTAGCCTACTCAATATCAAGTGTGAGTTAACGCAAAAAGTTAAGTTGGAGGTTAACGTTTAAAAAATAATTTCATTATTATAAGGTAATTCTTTTAACTAAATATGGAACTAATTTTTGTACGTAATTACGATTTTCTTTTTCCATCATTGATCTCTAATTTTATTTCTTTGAATGTACGTAATAATGATATTATTTTTTAAACGTTAACCTCCAACTTAACTTTTTGCGTCCACTTCAATAATATCAAATTTTAATTATAAATAATAATTAGTTTATGTTAAAATAAAATGCTTACTTTTTTTCTAGCTGGCATAATTACCTGGGAACAAGTGATTTACTATATTACCTTAAAATAACAATATGTACATAAACGTTATTCCCGTATCAAACAACAAACTGTACTTCGGGAGTTTCGGCGCCGCACCTCCTTGCGCTCATTTAAAAAACGATTTCATAATGATGTAATCATTTTATCACAAATCGGTGAATTAGATAGTTTATATCAATTCATTGGCTACAACTTTCCCGCTGGAAGTTTGTTTATAACCCAAAAATAAAAAATTTCCTCGCTTAGTAACTTTTCCATGTCAGTCTGTGATAATTCTCAAATATTTTCAATTATTAAAATTCAAAATACCTGTGAAAATAAAAGTTTTTTATACTGTTAGAATCCGTACTTTATGTAGATTAAGAGTATATAAATTTTATTTTACAGAAGCCTTTCCATCGTGTTACAACAGCGAGTTAACGACTACGCGCACATTACTGATATACTACTAGCTAGTGCGTGTCAGCATGGTGACGTCAGAGTGAAACTGGCGGCACAGTGCCGAGATCAAAGAAACGGTTTAGCCCTTGATATAGAGCCTTGGGTTGATGTGACTGTAATGGTGTGATCTATGCCATACATGAATGATAAGCCTATCTATTCTATCCTTCTATTATAAAGAGGTAAAATTTGTTTGTTTGTATGTAAGGGGTAATCTCTGGAACTACTGAACTGATTGAAAAAATAGTTTTAGCCTACTAATACAAAGCTTCACTCTCCCTGAGTAACATAGGTTTATAATTCATTTTGATAAAAACATTTTTTATTTCAATATTTGTAAATTTAGTCAGAAAAAATTCTTAGGTCATGTCTAGACTGATAAATTACCATAGCAACCAATTGAATAAAATAACAGATAAAACATTAACACCTGATTTCAAACTTTGAAGCAACTATTTGTATTTTTAACTTTTAGGTTAGGTTTTTATTAAAGTGTAGACCTGAACCTTGCTGGTTCTTTTAACTTTTATCTGCTGTTATAAAATGTACAAATTATTTGATTTGAACATTTAACACTATTTACCATCTTAGTTTTGGGGTTATTGTTAATCCTACACCTTCATTATAAAGAAAACATAACATGATTATGTGTATAGAAGGTTCCAACGGAGTAAGCGTGCGGAGCACACAGGGGTTTCCCCTAGTATTAAATAAAGACGTTTATAATTTAGAAAGTCTATGTTAAAAATGGTTAATTGTGAAAGCGTTTTTTTTTGTGTAATGGGAATAAGTAAGTTTTCAACATGGCTTGCACTTAAAAGATCAGGAAAAATTGAATAACATCTGTATTAGTTAAACATATTATAGCCCATTCTGACTCTCAACAGCTTCTCTAACAAGTATCATAGATCATGAATAATAAAATAGATCATGCATGCATACGGCGGCAGTGTGGCGAAAATAAGGTTGTCGGGAAAATATTGAATGATCGCTCCACGAGGTAGCGCTAGGGAGAAATCGTTCAAGGCATTGGTGCTACACACCGCTTCCGTCGTTTCCCCCATAGATCGCTACACTATCGTCAAATTTTCAGTGGATTGAAATAGTGCATTGGATCGGAGTTCTATTAGGTTATCCAAATACAATGCTAGTATTGAGGAAGGAGTTAGTCCTATATCTCCTACATTGTCCTAGTCCTATATTAAAAAAATTGTTAACATACAACACTTACAATTTTTTAATGTGTGACGAATTCTACAGCGTGAACGAACAACCAAGAAGTATCTGATGATGAAGTTATAGCTTTGAAAAACATGTGATACAGTAACAAAGAAATTCATTTGAAGACATAGGATGGACCTTTTAAGGTAATTAACTCAATACAATAATTGATTGTGACTTATCACCAAAAATGTATATTAAAAAACTCAATGCTTGTCATAGGCGTGTGCAGGGTCTTGGAATTAGGGGTGCCGTAACTTCCGTGGGGTTAGGAGGGGTATAAAATTAAAAAAAAATAGAACCAAAATGGAGAGCACTGATTTAAATAAAAACCCGAACCACAAAACAAGGAACAAAAACAATAACTAAACAACTAAATTGTAAGTTATGTTTAATACGTTACCCTTATGAACATTTCGATGACATGGTCATCATCCTCAGAGGGTTTTAACACTACCACTGTACCCTACATACAAACAAATAAAAAAAAGAATTTTATCTCTTCATAATAATATTAATAATAACCCCAAAGCTAATATGGTAAATAATGATGTTCAAATCAAATTATTTTGTATATTTTATAACAGCAGTTATAATAAAGGTTAAAAGAACCAGCAAGGTTCTGGTCTACACTTAAATAAAAAACTAATGTAAAAGTTAGAAATTTAAATAATTGCTTCACAGTTTGAATCAGATGGTTAATCTGTTATTTTATTCAGTTGGTTGCTATGGTAATAAATTTAAATACATGTGATCATTCATCAGTCTAGGCCTAACCTAAGATTTTTTTCTGAGTAAATTTACAAATAGTCTAATGAAATTAAAAAGGCTTTTTATCCAAATTAATTATAGCCTATGTTTACTCAGGGATAGTTTAGCTTTTTATTAGTAAAACTATTTTTTCAATCGGTTCAGTAGTTCCAGAGATTACCCCTTACATACAAACAAATAAATTTTACCTCTTTATAATATTAGTATACTGATGAAGAGTCATCGGAGGGCTAACTGTTTTATCCGCTTCTCTCACGCTGCATCCAAAGGCCACACAACAAGGCATTATAACATCAAAAAATAACAAAACACAAAAAAGAAACTTCAATAACAAAGACTAAACAAGGAGTAACATAAACACACATGGAGAGTTCTGATGTAACATGGAAGGTGTAGGTTAAGTGTGTGAGGGTGCGGAAGGATATGTTATTGAGCGCAAAGGAGTTTGGGTTAGAGAGGGGGAGTCGACTCACATCCTATTACCCTATGTCGCTTCTATTCTATTCAATATTCTGTGGTTATACCTCACACTTCTATATGAGGCAATAATATAGAAAAAGGACTGTTGAAAGAAATATAAGTAATCAGGGTGTTGTCGAAAGATTTGCTCTTAAACTCAGAAGATGTTTACACATAAAATAGTAATTTGCCTACCATTCAGTTTAGGCAATTTTATTGTATTTTAATGATTTTTTTTAATAATTTAGTATGTAATATTGCATATTAATTTAGTGTGTAATTTTCCTCTTCCATTGTTTGTGAAAATAAATTTGTAAATGTAATAATGGTGGTATTCATTACGTTTTCAAACACCTAGGAAGGGGTACGCGCAGAATAATATTCTGCTAATATCGATTAACCCCCCAGAAGGTTTAGTTTAGTGCCGCCTATGAATTTACTGTAAAATCATCTGTCGATTGAAGGGTACCATTTGTTTAAATTCTTCAATTAGAGTGTCCAGATCAGTATTTGCTGTTCGTTCTTTCTCGGCAAATGGGATCAAAAGGTGTTTCAAATGATCTTGCAGCATTGTTGACCGAAGTTTTGATTTCACAATGCTGGGCTCTTTCGACTGTAATTTTAAACTTCCCCCAATTAACTTTAGGCTTAGTCTACGTGATGAAATAAAGCTATAGTTTCAGTAGGATTATTACACTTGAAACTTATTTATTTTAACACTCTAATAGTGTCTTACAGGCCATTACTGAGAGCTTTGACCTACAGTAAGTTATATTTACAATAATTCTCATATCATAAAAAAATCTTTACCTATTGGGGTTCCGCGGCACCCACGACATGCACGTTGCGCACGCCTATGATGCTTGTGTTGTTCGTACATTTGTAACTGACACATACTCAAATTGCGGTTCATCTGAAGGTGGGATTACTGTCCCAAAACATGTCAATAAAAATGTCATATAACAGACAAAAATCAATAAGTTTATATATTTGACTGTAACATTTTTTGCAGACTATTAAAACAATACTCGATAGTGTAGGTGTATAGAATAGATTTTTTTTAAATCAGTGTTCATACCTTATTTACTAATACAAGCCAGAATGTGTCTTGAATATAGGGTCCCAATCTCAAATATTGCAACTTTATATTTTAAATATCTACTATAATAAGGTAACACATTTTTGCATAGAAAGAACACAAAAACACCACTCACAAGTAAAAACAATTGTATTTAAACACTTTTCGAAGAGACAACCATAGCATTTGAAATATTATTACACTTTCTTAAAACTTAAGTAAGTAAACTAAAATTATGAAATAACACAGACTATTTTTATTTAAATAATAAATAACATTAAATTTAACAATTACTCCTATAATTATAACAAAGTGAAACTAAATAATGCATCACATACATTTGGTAGAGGAAAAATGTTTGTCCATTTCAAGAAGAAACAAGAGTGCAAAATAAACTTAAAGGCTAACACACATTTTATACACCATACATAGCTTATTGTTATAATATATATTTATAAATATTTAAAACATTTATCGCTATTGAATGATGAGTATAAATTTAAACACCATGTGGGTAAATTTGTATATTTTAAGCTCTTATATAAAGGTACATATCACATAATGTAATATAAGGTCATGATACATTTGTATGCTAGATACCCTAAATACTTATCTAGACAAATATTTATAGTTGGCTATTCACTACAGAAATAATTCTAAATCTTTAAAATTTATAAGATTTTTATATTTGACATTAAGGATAAAACAATATTTATAGCCCTCATATTGATTAGGGTACTTCAATATTCCAATCAATATAAGTATACTGTATTGGAGAGCATTTTAAATGTTATAGTAATTATAATGAAAAAGAGTTAAAATTTGAAGACACAACAAAAATATTATATTATGTCAGTTATAAAACAGGATATTTGTAAAGTCATTATAGGTACATAATATATTATAATATAAAATACTAATAGATTACTAGTAGATAACTCTAGTAATGTTAAACTTAAGATTCTTTTTGTAGTAGTAGTGTATATTTTGTCATAGTTGTCAGTAATCAAATATTATTGTTTAGCATATTTTTTACTATTAGTTTTAAAAGCACAGAAGAATAGTCGATATTAAAGATTTAAGATCAATTCAGACTGCCCATGTGTGTGTTTTTAAAACATAACATAATATTCTTGGATGTTTGTAACAGTTTCCGGTTAATTATCCAGGATGTTATTTTTAACTGAATATAATTGGAAGACTAAAAGTTTTTTAGCACATAATTTCTGCAACAACTGCTTTTAAGTAATTACTGACAAATTTTAATAAATTAAATATTTTTCAAGATTTCTTGACACAGAATGTTTTATTACAGAAAGCTTGATTCTCATAATATTTAATAAAACAATCAAAATTATATTAAATTGTAAATATTTTGGTAAACAATTAAATCTAAACAATATTTATATCATGAGATTTTTTTTGCAAAAGATAAAATATAGTGATTTTTTTAATTCAAAAATTTATGTAACCAAGTTGAGTTACCAGTGTTCTGTTTTTCTATGAACTTAAATGTTATTATAATTATTAATAATAATTATTATAATTGTTTTTTATTAACGAATGAAAAGTAATTTAATTACAGTTTGCATATAATCTGCATAGGTTTATTTGTAGCACATGTTTTGTTTCACTAAACATTTGAGAACATTATCTTCTATATAGTTTTGTGACTAGGAAAGGAAAACTATATTAATTAATCAGAAAATAGCAATTACTTATAATTTTAAGTGCTCATGAAAATAATCTATTACAAATTATATTACAACGATATTATCGAATGTCTGAATATCTTTTGATGAAATTTCATGTATTCTTTTAAAATTCCATTTAATGCTACCAGTTAAACTACCAGTATCAAACTAGTCTACTATATAAATATAAGATATACATTGAACACATAGGTACAAAGGTAAATTTAATATTTTATATTAAATTTCATTATTGTCTTAATCACAAATGAGCTAAATTATTAACCCTAAACAAACATTTAATGTATATAATATGATAATATCATTTCCAAAACTGAAAATACCAAGTTAAGGGTTTAAATGTCATTGATTTGATATGTAGAATTGTTTTTTGTTAGAATACACATCTGCATTCTGCATCTTGGCATTGTTGTAGTACACTTGCATAAAAGTACACTGATAATACTACCGAACTTAAGTTATTTGTGATATGAATTTATTTATTATTTGAAATTATTATTTTCTTTTATTTGCAATCAAGAATTATTGCTTATCAAAGAAGAATATTTGTTCACTATTCTTCAAGAGAATCTGGATTTCACTTTGTAACTAAATAAATTTAAATTTTAAAACTTGTTAATGATTAATTTTGTTGTAGTGCTAGTTATAATGTAAGTTATGATTATTTAGTTATCATCCTTATAGGGTAAGGATAAGGTGATAAGGTTTATTCAGTCATCAGAAATTCATTGTAACTGCTTAGGTGATAATAATTGTATTATCAAATTTGTGTAGTTTAAGCAAATAAGTCAAGTTAAGCTAATAAATATATTTGTTTTAATAAGTTGTATTTAATTTAAATGTATTTCATGTTTAAACAGTAGTTGTTGTATGTAGGTATTATTATTTGTAAAATTATATATAATAAACACAATTGATGAAAAACAAAGAAAAGTTATGTAGTGATATAATATGATATAATTAAGAATTTATACCAATTTATGACGGAGCTGCAACAACGGGTGTTCCTATTTCTGAAGTCATAGTTTAAGTCAATAGTATGTTGTAAATATTAATCCGCAAAATGTAATATGTTATGGGAAACTTATGTAGCAGTCATATTAACAATGTTATGTAGATTCAAATTAATAACATTGTTGTTAACACCACTTCTTTAGGGTTCAGAACACCACTACATTTGTTCAGTTAAGTTATTGCAAATCAAATTTGTTACACAAATTTCATGCATAACTTAAGGGAAGGCCTGTGTGGATGATAATTTTGTTAGTAACATTTTGTATGGTACCGCTGATTTTGTTGGTGTGAACTGTCCGTAATGCATTTGAAGTGCAGGAAAATACATTTTGAAGAGTCAATAACAGTAACGAAAATTATAGCTTCCAAAATCCATTACACAAGCTGGAGACTTAGAGTTAGCAAACAATTTTCTTATTGACTTATTTTTTTATTAATACATTTTCAACATTAAAGCAATGAATATTATTTGCTCTGCGTATTGCATAGATATAACCTTTTTATATATAGGTACTATGAACAGCTGTATCACAAATAATTATTACAAAATTATGACAACTGTTTTACTTTGTTTGAGCAACGTACAAATGAAATTTAATTTGGAATGTTGTACATTTACTTTAACATATTTTGAAGATTAAATAATCTTTGATTGTGGCAATATTGTATTTTTATTTAAACACTAAATTTGTAAATTAGTAGTTTTATGGATTCGGACATAAAAAACTCATTTAAAGGAAGTCTGTTAACTTTCTCATCTGGTTTTAAACGGTACGGTATTATACAAATATATCAACCTTTGCTTTTAAATGGGAAAATGATCAATATAATAAATTGTTATTCCTGTCTATTAAAATCATTATCATCAATGTATAGGCCTATAATGTTAAGTATATGATTATAAAAATATGTGTATAAAATACATACAATTTTCATTAATTTTGGCAAATATTTATCATAAAATTTTTCATGTAATTATAGTATGGTAATTATATGTCTTTGTACCTTAAATTCAAATTTGCAGTTGCAAATTATTATTATTAATTATTTATTACACTGGTGGTGAAAGTTCAATTTATTGATTTGTATAATAAATAATTGCTGAGAATAGCCAATGTGAATATTTCCTAAACACATCACAGTCAGATTACAATTAAATCAGATTACACTGTGTTTATAAAATGATCATAACATTATTAATTTCAACAGTTTAGATTCAGAAAAAAACTAACAATTAGTGTAATTTGTATAGTAATAAAGTAATTCATATTTACTTAAATAGTGTATGAAAACACAAATTTATATACTATATATATTATATGTCTTTAATATTAATATTTGCACTACTTATTAATACAATTTACTTGCTATGTAATATTTGTACTTAAAATAATGAATTTATGTTTTTGTAAAACATTTTAATTCCTTTTTCTAATATTGTAAATATATATGGTTATTTGTTGTTTTCATATAATTATTATGAATTGGACCCTTTATGTCAGGGAAACTGTTAACTCTGAACACATTTGATCACATTATAAGTGTTAAAACTAAGAATATTACCAACATACTAAGATATGTACTGAAATATATATAGAGATAATTTACTAAAATAAATTTAGGTACCACTTGAACATTTTATTTCAATTATTGTAATCTGCTACCATTCTAAAGACACCAACTAAAATAATAGTAACCATCAAATAAAAGATTTATTAACACTGTACCATGTGCTTAAAGTGTTTCAATACCACTAATATTTGATTACAATTACACTTATTAATTACTGATTACACTGACACTTTAAAACATCAACATATTTGGGAGGAATGGAATTTCTTTGTGTATATATTTTTTAAACATACAAAAACCAGAGAAATTTACTGGATTCTCTATTGAGAAATTCACATTTGGGTCTCAGAACAGCCCGCTGGATTTGGCCGAGAACCGAAATAATTTTCATCCAATATTACTTCTTGACTGTTTTTGGTTTGCCCATTTTCTAACGCATCAACATGGCGCTCAGCATCCATTTTATCCAACTCATCTTTAGATAAATAGTAGACAATTCCTGCTCCGTAACCATCACCCAGAACATTAATGGATGTTCTAATTCGATCCCTGTAAATTTAATGAGAATAGATTGATAAAACATTATTTTTGTTATAACATTATTTTTTGATAACATTATAATTATTTAAAAAAAAATTATATTAAATAGTAATAATAATATGAAAATAGGATATGAAGTAATTCACAATTTAAAATTTTTTTGGCTAAGATAGTATTTTGATAACCAAGTTTAAAATTCTTTGAAAGAAAAAAATAGTGGTATAGGCTAGTCGTTAGAGCAAAAAAAGACAGTACCTACCATATTTGTAAAAAAATTTAACAGCAAACCGATTACGTTATGACTTGAGGAATAGTTTGTAGATAAAAATACCATCATCGGAAACAATAATTTTTTATTGTAAAATTATTAAAACAACAAAATCCATGAAAAATTGAACTTTTTGTGTTTTTGCTTATATTTTGTAAAATTGTTGGATGAAATGCTAACTTTCAATGGAAAAGTTGTAGTAAATTAAAAACCCTTTAAAATGAGACTTGATCGGTAAATCTTGATCGGTGCATTTTTGACTGAGAAAAATCGGAAAGTACATAAAAAATGGATTTTTTGTTTCAAAAGTTTTGGAATTGTTGAAAATGACAGTTGATGACATGCAGATTAACCATACACAAGTTGGGCCCTGCGGATATATCGATTTTGCATAATAACTGCTTAAACAATTTACAGTGTTATCTTGAAAAATGCATATAAATTAATTGTTACGGCTGATTAAAATTTTTCAAACATGTTTTGAAATTAGAGGCCTTGACCTACAAAATTTGTATTTCGGTTTTGTGTAAAAATGGTGAGAAGTTGGTTAAAAGTGTTCCCAAACACAATCATAAAAGCCCGAGCAATCAGTCGGAGTCTAGTGAAGTAAAGTTGGTAGGGGAACTTCTCCGCTGCTGTAAGTTAGCCAGTAAACTGGCCAGAAACAGAGAAGTTCCTCCACACAAACTCAACTAGACTGCGACAGATGGCTCACTCGTATAGGGTAGTGCTTTTCGTACTAAAAATAATTGACAAAAAGTATAGAGGTTAGAGAAAAAATACATAATATTGTGTTAGTGATAGATCGATGGGCTAGTTAGGTTGGTAAAGTACCAAATTTCTATCACACTGAATATTTATAAAATACATAATATTATTAATATGATATTATCAGACAAAGTTACAATCAATCATAAAACTGTTCTTAACTATTCAACAAACCAATGTGCACCAATAATGGTTGGAAATACTAGACATATTTTTAAGTTAGTCAGAACGCTACCATTAATTACTATCTAAAATTATTCCTTTTTGATAGAATGACAGAATTCAATCTTTTACTCTTTCCCATCAGCTACATGATGCACATTTTTGAGTACATATTTAGTTTAAAAATAGTATTAAGTTAATAATAAACAGGAAATACAGTCACAATAAATACATGTATTGGTTTTCAACTCTTGTGTCTAGGATCATTTACATTATTTTGAATTTGACACCATCCATCAATTTGTACATATTTTATTGAAGTGTAAACTTCTATAGGCGCACCACGTTCAAAAATTTTGCGGATGGTGAATCGGATTTTACCGTCACGCATTTTTCCGACACGCTCTACTATGTAAAGTACACATATGTATAAAGTAGAGTACTGTATATAGTTTACTTGGTAATACCTCTAAAATGGACATTGTGCTTCCTCATTTCGTAAGTTGTTTTACTTGGTAATACCTTTGAAATGGACATTGTGCTTCCCCATTCCATAAGTTCTTGTTAAATAGTTTACTTGGCAATACCTTTGAAATGGACATTATGCTTCCTCATTTTGTAAGCTGAGTTACAATAGTTTATTTGGTAATACTTCTGAAATTGACATTGTGCTTCCTCATTTTGTAAGTTGTGTTACAATAGTTTACTTGGTAGTGCCAAAATAATCCAATTTCAGATTAAACTAATATGACCAACAATTTATATTCATCACAGTTTTCACTTCCTCGGCTATAAATATAGTATATGTAATAATTTACAATATATTTTTTTAAAGGAAGGCCGCAAATTTTTACCCAGTAGAAAATAAACAAAAATAACTGTTTGGTAAAATCTTTAATTTTATTATACACAAGTGTTTATAAATATATCTTGACTACACTAAGGTAGGTTAAAAAAGATATAATCTTATTTAAATTGTTTGAATGGTATCTGTTACTTTCTAGAACAATACTACAAATTGAATGAAACAATCAAAATAATAAATAATCTATTAATTGTGTTAAAATCAATTTAAATTGTTTAAATAGATACAGCCTTATAAACATAAATTTCTGTTTATTCTACTAGGTCAATAACTTAGGAACTGACAAAATTCCAATTCAAGCTTCACATAATATATTCTGTAAATACACAGTTTTAAAATAATTATACAATTGTTAGTACTGTACTTACAATAACCAATCAACAGCAAAAAGAAGAGAGACATCTGAAGTTGGAAGTCCAAGTGCTGTGAGAACTAACAACATTGTTATCAGAGCAGCACTTGGTATAGAGGCAGCACCAATACTGGCCAATGTTGCTGTTAAACTAAACAATTATATTTAGATTAATTTTTCTAAATAAGTACTTTTTACTATATTTATATTATGTGTATTGAGTTGTGATTTGTATTGTGATAAAGTATTTTGAAAGAATTATATTATACATTTAAACTGATGAACAAGTCACAATGTTTTAAAATTTAGTGCATTAGGGAATTATTGAATATTCACCTGACAGTAATGACATCACCAATACTTAAATGAATGCCGTTCATTTGTGCAATAAAGATGGCAGCAACGGCTTCATATAACGCAGTGCCATCCATGTTGACTGTCGCTCCAACAGCAACGACAAATCGTGTTACTCTTTGATCTATCCCATTGTTTTCTTCAAGGCATTGAAATGTTACTGGAAGAGTAGCAGCACTGAAACCAGATTATATTTTTTAAAACTTTGGAACTTTATGTCTTTTATATTTAGCTTTGCAGATTGGAAAATAAAAAATATTTTTGGTGTTAAGAAATATTTATTGGAAAGGAGATATTTTGTTTTTAAAACCTTGGACATTTTAATTTTCATTGTTCGGACAAAATATTAACAAGGTTGTTGAACATTCATTATACAAGGTTAATGGTATTTTAAGCATTATTGCTAGTTATATTAACTATTTGTTATGTATCATTAATGTGTCACTATGTAGTATTCATATTCTGTCTCTACTAATTTTATTCCAAATTATATCTTTAATTTTAAACAAAAATATATGTAAATTTCTTTTTGAAATAAATATATATCTGATTAAAATATCTTTTAAGGTGTTTGAAGCATTTAAAACTTTTTTATTTAATTAGTTCTCACTTTTAAAATAAATATAAAAGGTTGGCATTATATTTAAGAATAGTAATGGCTTTATATTGCATATATGAGAAGTATTTTGAGGATGAAAGAATTTTGATTCTACATAGTTTAAACATACAGTGAAACCTGTCACATCCGGACCCTCCCATAACCGGACACATCTCCAAACGGACACATCTCCAAACAAATTTTCAAATTTTGTTTGTGTAGCAGATGGGGTGGAAAAGTGACAGTTGCAGCTAGAATAATGCCACGCCTAGTCTATTCTTAGCGGAGGACTGTGACCTTGAAATGGTCAATGACTCTCTCCCCGAAAATCCAACTTTTTTCAAAAACTGATGTAGCCATTAGCGTTCCTTTACGGTACTGTAAGTAAAACTTAATTTATATTTTACTGTGTCGAACTGTAGGACTACCGGTCATTTTTTTAAAGCTAGTGTGTTTATAAGTACAGTACTGTACCTACATACTTTAAACATACTTTCGATATTTAATTACTGTAATAATTAAAATTGTGTTTTTACAATGTAAACTGTTTTCTTTTATTGTTTACTTTTAATTGCCAATAGTCTATGGTTGTGCACGAACGTCAATTTGTTAGCCTATGTAGTACATTGTAGTTCAGCAAATACAAGTCCAAATCGCTTGAAACATGTAAAAATATTATTAAAAAATAATGGCTTTCATTGTTTTGGGCCCTTTGACTATTTATAAATGACCTTGCTATATCCGGATTTTTCCATATCTGGATCGGCCGGTCGCCACATTAGTCAGAATATGACAGGTTGTACTGTATCTGCATTACGATGTTTTTAAAATTTTTGTCTGCTATCTTGGATCATCGCCACAATGAATTGAACTTATTCAAGATATCTCTTAAATATACAATTTAAATCCATTTTCCTTCTTAAATGTCACTCTGTATATTAAAAATCACACATATTATGACAATAAAAAAAACATCAACATTATATGTTTACTAAAGTATGAAACATGTTAGTATAGTATTTCCATCAGAAAAAAGTATTCTACATTTTATAACAATATATTAATTAAGATGATTTAAAAAGCATATTAAAATAAAGTACGGTATAACATACTGTTATAGAATTGTTTAAAGAAAGTATTAATGTATTTTTGTTATTTTAAAAGAAAAATAAATTCTTGAACAGTAGAATTAATTATTAATGTCATGTGAAACTGAATGTATATATGTTTATAGTTAAGATTAAAACAAAAGAACAACTTGCCTGGAAGCAGTTCCTAGGGCAGTAACCCAAGCTTGCAGCATGCCTCTAAAGAATACTGCTGGATTCTTTCTCGTGATGAAGAAATAAATGGCAGGTAGAGTGATAATGGCATGGATCAGTAGGCCAAGAATGACAGTGATCATATACATACCCAACTGTTGAGCTGTTGATGCTAAATTAGCAATGGCCATTATCTTTCCAGCGATCAAACACATTATGCCAAAAGGAGAATACCTGAAGAAAGCAATATTAAAATTGAGATTGAGATACACTACAGTAAAACCAAGCTTAACTGAACTAAAGTGGGGAAGCTCATGGTAGTGCCACTTTATTGTCGCTATTATGCCTTGATTCAGTGGCTGAATTAGACTGGTAACATTAGGGGGAAGGTAACACACAACAATATCCCGACTTTTTAACTAGCAAGAAACTTTTTTAGGCAGATCTTTTTCAGTTAAAAACATTTCAACTTTTTCTATAATGATCACCTAACCATTCGGCAAAGAATTCACAAGACATTCAAGAACTTTTTTTGCTCTATAAAAAACTGGTAGCTTATTTTAGGCAACAACCTTCAAGACTCAAAGTTTTTTCTACTTCCCGATACACATTGGGGGTAGTCTATGTATGCCAGAAACGTTTGATGCCATAATAACAGTAATCCATTATTTTTGTGTTGTATGTCCTGGGGCAGACGTTTCTTTTGACGAAGCTAAAGATTGTGTAAGGCAACATCTAGAAATTAACACCTGTTTTATTGCCATTGAAAAAATTGTTCCTAAGTGTAGCCTTGGGTGTAATCTTCAAGCTCTGTTTTGAACATATCAACCTTGTCTGGGTCTATAGAAAACTTTTTTCCACTTACATTCAATTGCAAAAGCCATATCTCTTGTTAAACCTGTCTAACCACCCAGAGCTTGCACAAAAATCTTTTCCTTCTTCAGCTAACATTTTAGCTTCTTCTTGGAGTATCGGGCAGTCAAGAGCATGCAATTTTCTTGTTGTTACTGTCCAATGTTTTCAGTGTTTTTCTATGAGGATTTTTTCATAGCTTGCTCTAAAAATTTAGTCTTCACTCATTCTGGAACAGTAGAAACACTAAGTCTGTAATTAGCTCCAACAGTTTTCAATAAACTCCCTTTTTCAACTTGTTAGATAGCAGGTAATTTATCAGCAAAAGTAATCACAACATACTTTTGTCACCATAGCAAAAGTCCATGAACAATGGAAATAAACAACCACTTGAATGTACTATTGTATCACAAATCCGCACTTGTGTGTTGACTGCTAGTGATGCAGGCTAAATAGTCTTGGAAGGGGTGGGAGAATTGGCAGAATC
The DNA here is from genome assembly GCA_018207615.1 of Philaenus spumarius. Taxonomy (NCBI): domain Eukaryota; kingdom Metazoa; phylum Arthropoda; class Insecta; order Hemiptera; family Aphrophoridae; genus Philaenus; species Philaenus spumarius. The sequence continues at coordinate 107,654 of JAGFPH010001558.1, forward strand.
GCTATATTGAGAAGGGCGAATGGATGGCTAGGAAGCAACTCAAGATCAGGTGTTCATTTCTCATCGCTAGCCGTAGGATAGTTCATTCTCGCCCTCGAATTGAAGGGTCGAGTGGAAGTAACAATACTAGGTAATTTACCTTATAGTAATGTTCATTAAATTTTCCAAAAATTTAACTTATAACCTTCATCTATTTACCCCTTCAATTATTTTCGGGCAGTGTAGTATCTTTATTAGATTTGCTATTTTTGGAGTCGTTTTGGATAACTCTGGTTCAGTTAACACGAGTTCAGTAAAAATACAGTTTACTGTATTTTATTTTACTAGGAGAAAATAAAAACCATGAAAAGTGAAACTTAATAAGTGTTTTGGGAAATTATAATTTTGCATCACTAAAATTTCATAAACTTTTATTGTCAAGTGGAAATTTTGCTAACAAGACCAATTGAAAAATTTAATTTCAAATTAATTTCTTTTATTAAATAAGTGTTTGTATTTGATTCTAGTAATATTTTTTCAGAACAGTTCAATTAACACCTAGATTAATTTTGAAGATTTGTTTAGAGTTTGTAAACGGTTTCAGCTGTTTTTATAAATACACTATATTTAATTACAATACGTTTAAAACAAAGCATAATGGTAGTATATTTGCATTATTACTGAAATAAAACTTTTAACTAAATTCTTTAGTCTGGTTAACAATGTTACATTTTTAAAACATTACATTTTCATTTTTAAATGAAAGAAATAGAACATAAATTAGCATACATTTTCATCAACCTACTGATCTTGGGATGAATTAACAGTAGTAATTAATTAACTACAAAAATAAATTATATTTCATATTTGACAGAAATTTTGGAGAAAATCGTGAATTTACTTCTTACTGAAATGTCTTGTATTTGATGGAAAGCTTTTAAATAATTTTAGAGCTTGATGATAGTTTGTAAGTTTTAACAGTTGTAAATATTGCTTTGTTTTGTGTTTACTTTGTATCAATACTTACTTTTGAAAATTTAAAATTACAGCTTTTAAACCTACCACATAACCACACCAACCAGTTTCATAATAACATCGTTTAGAACTACAAAGAAATCGACCATAAGTTTTCCTCGAGGTCCCATCTGACCAGCCAGTAAACCAAAAGCCAGACAGAATACAATCATACCTGAAAAAGATACCAATAAGTTAGATAAAACAACAAAATAATTTATGCAAATTTAATTTGATCAAATTAAATTAACTTATTAATATAAGTTATGCATAATCAAATACAATTTTTTTATGTTTTCCTTATAATCAAAATATTTTTATGAAGATACTGAACATTATCAAGACATTATTAGGTTAACCATCTTCAGTCAGCCAATTACTAAATTTTTAACAACTGTGTGCACTGTGAATGTAGAATTGTACCGGTATAAAGTAAAAGTAATATATTAAAAATAAAGAAAGCTACTTAGTTATTTTTAAGAAAGTATTGATTCTGGATGTGGAAAGAATAATAAATATTTTAAATGGGGAAAATTGGTCAGGGCTGGTGAATTTTGTACGTCGAGCACTTAAGCTTATTCAGGAATTTATTTTTGAATTTAATTTTTAGCAAATTAATGCCGATATTATCGGTAGTAGCTTCTCACCTTATCTCTTTTATATTCACAACCTGCAGTAGTATTTCAAATGTATGGGTTTAAAATGTGTTTTAGTTTGATGTTTTACATTTATTTGTTACTAAATATTCAGATTTTGTACTATTGTTTTTATTTGGTCAATGTGTATATTTTGTTGTTCATATAGTTTTGGATCTTTTAACTTTGTAATTTAGTATAATTTAATCTATTAAAGTTGCCTACCTGGCGGACGACCTTTAAATGGTCATGCCATAAAGTGTGATATTATTTTGGTTACTGTAGTTATTAGTTTTGTTTCTTTATATGTATTATTAAATTTGTATATTGTTATTTTGTTTCTTTCATTATGTAAATAAGTATTTAATAGTATTTTTGTAAACTTGAAAAAATGTTTGTAATAATAAACACACTTTTATTATTATTATTATTATTAAGAAAGTATTGAAATGTTTATAGTAAACTAGCTGACCCGTACGGCGTTGCCCGTGGTGGTTGGCATTTTCAGTCTTTTTTAACATAATTGTATTCTTTTTAAGTGTTCAGTCAGTGAGTGGTATTTGGCTTATATATATATATATATATAGATCTTAAATAATAAAAGCACTATTGTCATAATAATAAAAGATCTGAAATTATGATTTTAGTAACTTTGATCCCCCCAAACCCCTCCTAAAATTTCAAAATTTTTCATACCCTTTCTTAGTGAGCACCTATGACCCTAGAGGAAGCTACATACAAAATTTCATTCCAATCCGTTCGGTAGTTTTGAAGAAATCGCGATTTAATAACTTTAATCCAAAAACCCCCCTAAAATTTCGAATTTTTTCAAACCCTTTCTTAGTGAGCACCTATGGCCCTAGAGGAAGCTACATACAAAATTCCATTCCAATCCGTTCGGTAGTTTTGAAGAAATCGTGATTCAATAACTTTAATCCCCAAACCCCCCTAAAATTTCGAATTTTTTCAAACCCTTTCTTAGTAAGCACCTATGGCCCTAGAGGAAGCTACATACCAAATTTCATTCCAATCCATTCGGTAGTTTTGAAGAAATCGTGATTTAATAACTTTGATCCCCAAACCCCCCTAAAATTTCGAATTTTTTCAAACCCTTTCTTGCTGATCACCTATGGCCCTAGAGGAAGCTACATACCAAATTTCATTCCAATCCATTCGGTAGTTTTGAAGAAGTCGTTTTTTAATAACTTTGATCCCCCCAAACCCCTCCTAAAATTTCGAATTTTTTCAAACCCTTTCTTAGTGAGCACCTATGGCCCTAGAGGAAGCTACATACCAAATTTCATTAAAATCCGTTCGGTAGTTTTTGAGAAATCGTGATGAGTGAGTCAGTGAGTCAGTGGGTTTTGGCTTTTATATATAGATGATTTCTAATGTCTTATATTTGGTTATAATACAAATTCATTTATTTAACTTATGACAAAACTATTAGAACTATTAGAATTATTAGAACTTTATTACACTCTCATGGCATTTTGGTAGTATTTCAAACTATAACTGTTACATCAAACTCTTACACCAATAAAGATGGCAACATTGTCATTGAAATGCTTTAGAGTAAATAAATGTATTAGTTTGAGTTTCTGAATTCAAGTTTTACTCAATCAAGTACTTAGCAACCAAATATATTCTAAAAATACAAGTTATTTTATTTTGTATTGTGTTGTGATGTCATTGTTTGTTGTTATGTTTTACTGTTAGAGTTTTCTTCATTGGTGTTTTATTTTATCCAAAAAGTTTATAGTTATTGATTTAGTTTTTATTTAAGTTTATGGTGCTGCCTGTTTTTTCTTATTAACTAATGTTAAATAGTATTATTTCTAATGTTACCATAAAATGGAGTGAATAGGGACAAAAACTGGGCATTTTTTCTGATTTGTGATTTAGTTTATTGAGAAATGAGTTACCCATACCAAAAATGTCTTTACAAAAAATAACTCTACAAAAAAAAAAAAAGAAGTTTATAGACCCCATAGCAACACCTAACAGGCATTTATGTACAAAATAAATGGCTGTCCCTATTGACCCTGACATTGGGGCAAATAGGGACAGCTTTAAAAAAATCAATAAAAAATCAGAGGTAACTGGAGAAGACAAATAAAGGTGTGTATGTGTGCCTAAGAACAACAACCAATTTTTAAGCATGAAGATTGGGTGTTATATAGTTTGGATGCTAAATTATAGCAAAATAATACTCAAAATTGTCACTGTTGACCCCGTTTTACGGTACTTTTAGTTATAGCTGTAATAATTTATTGTAATTTGTAATTGTAAAATTTGACTTATTTGTAGCCCTTAATGTACCCTACCATATGAAAAAAACCGTATCTTTCTAAAAATTATCGTTTATCTAATAATAACTGATTTTTTTGGATTTTTTGGTCAAAAAGAGGTTGTTTTTCAAAAATTTTCAAAAATTGTTTTCGAGCATCTATACAAGCCTAATTGACACATTTGGTGCAAATTTGTTCGTAATCGATCGAATAGTTTTAATAATAATTATAAAATTTATTAGTTACTATCTTACTTTATTGTATCCACGCTCCTACTTTAATACAATTATGAAATCACAGTGAATCTGTTTAATAATTTAAATATGTTTGTGAGAAAGTATGTGTTAGTTTCTGGTATCGTTTATTTGTTACTGTTTCGATTAACTAGTATCCAATCTAAACATAATTATCGGTTAGGCACTTTAATTTATTTTATTTTGTAAACTTTTTATTCTGACTACATTTTAACTGTATACAATTTAGAATACAGGTTATAATTATATTACATAACAATTATATTATACAATCTAATAGATATTGTATAATTGTTATAGATATAACAATTATACAGTTAATTTGTTAGATATACCTATATACAACATAACAACAAAGATCTAAAAAGTTTAAATAAATAGTTAACATGTACATATTTTTATGTCAGGCAGGATTATTTGTTCATTGTAATGTTGAACGTTTAATGAATGATTTTAATATGTACATAAAATAGTATTTTTGTCATCCTACCTTTACAATATAATTATTATAAAATATAGGACATTTGAAAGTACGAAAGTGCATCTAATGCATGGTCAGCCAAGGTACGCTGCCTTTTTAGTGATGTACATGCTCACGGTGGATGAGTTTTTGCCACTCGATGCACAGACCTTCTTGAATAGGCCTTGCATCTTTCCTACTCATCTCCATTTAATCAGCCTGTATAAAACTAACCCATACTGCTCTGAACAACAGACATGACTGGGAAAGAGAGAGGGAGGGTTGGTAGACCAATAGGCTATGTTATATCAAAAAACCATATGTCAGGGCACTAGTGTTAACTCGTTCAAAATCAACTTTTTCTTGTTGCAAAGTAATGCTCGTTAGTATTAGTATTGTATTAACTTCTGGGATGCAATAACATGAAACCTTACGCGAGAAAAAAACCCTCTTGAATAATGTAAGCTGTTATCGACACTTATCAGAAGAGCATACTTTACTCGTGAGCAGACTTGCAAATATTTACTCGCTTTATTCGCCCTATCCAATGTGTGAGACATTGTTAGTGAAATGTTTTGCCTAGCTTGAGTGTTTATAAATGAGGGGCAAGATATTTTATCTCAAATAACAAAACCTTAATATGATAATTAATTGTAAGGAAAACAAGTTTTTTGAAGTCTTTTTCAAAATCCATTACGTTATGACTTACCCATAACATTTGTTCCATCCCTGTACACTAATTCTTGTTTCATTATAAATTCTGGCACAGAAGTCTTTTCACCAGTTATATTTTTGCTTGTGATCACCAATGGTTTTACCTAAAAATACATCAATATCAATAAGAAATATTAAAAAACAGGATGAAATATTACATCAAGAAAATAAGAATGTTTAATAAATAACAATACATTTAAAAATAACAATACATTTAAATTGTTATGTTTTGGATGTAAAGTTTTTGTAATTGTGCAAGATATTTTGAAACTTAGGAAATTTATTTGTATTCTAAACAGAATTATTATACTTTTACCATAAGTAAACAAGACACAGTATATACCCAGGATACCCAGTGTTTTGGCATCCCCTCAAGTACATACTAATAATAACACAGAAGAGTCTCTGCTTGTGGGATACAGACTAGCTGTATTTCAGAGGAGTTTGGTGTCCATTGCATTCCTGACCCAAACATACAGAGTAATAAATAAAACATCTAAAAAAACCCATATGCATAGACTTGTACATTCAGATAAGTACATCAAAATATTTCTAGTAATTACATATTCACTTTAGAATGGAAAGGGACTTTTATTGCAGGCAGTGTAATATAAATTTTATGAAAACTACTTAACAATTAAATCAATTATAAATGCATAAACATGTTTATTTTATTTTGTGCTGTGATGTTTTTGTTGTTATGTTTTGACTATTACAATATTTTCTTATTGGTGTTTTATTTATTTTATGCCCAAAGTTTATTGTTATTTATTAGTTACTTTCTGTTTTTTTTTTAACTAATTTTAAGACTTGAAGTAGTTTTATTTCTATATTTATTTATTTTTAGTCATAGCTGTAATAATTGGTTGTTATTTTTCAAGTTTGTACAGATTTTCTTTTCTTTAAATAGTTTTATTGCCTGTGTGTTCTGTTTTGCTTAACTTTTATTTTCTATCCTATGTTTAGGAGCTCTATCTTCTGTTTCAGAAGAAGATGACTACCGGTATACCAGTTTTCTGAGTTTTCCCCTTAAATACAATAAAAATAAAAGTTTTTTATATTTAACTACGGTACTTACCCAAGTGTACAGCAACCTCTACCATTACTTAATAATTTATAAACTTTTACAGGCTTAAGAGAAAAGAACTCCAGGAACTCGAAAAGACAGTTTTGTCACCTGATCAGTTTTTTTACACACGATCTTCAATTAATTGTAAAAATTAATGTAAATGTATTACTTCTGTTTAGTCAAAGTGTGAAATTAATAACAAAATTTTGCCTATTTTGTCTGTGTGTTTAGTCTCATAAAATAGGTATTATTATTAGGAAGCTCTAACACTGTACTTTCGAACCCAACTCCACATGTGGCAGCATAACTGATAAACCACCTCTGGGTAAACCAAATAGCCTAGACTTGTATCCACAGACATTTCTATTTAAAAAACATACTTGTTTTTGAGCTTAACATTACTCTCCAGATTTGTTACGAGTAACTATGTATGCAATTTAAATTCAATTTTATATTCAGTACCTAGGAGTTATTTTCCAGTTTTACAATAGGAATATTGAAATGTCCAGTAGTGTACTTTAACTAGGCTTAAACTTAAAATAGAATTTATTCTGAAAGTGTTTAAAATAATACTACTACAAAAATAGTTTTAAATTTAAAACAATAAATAAATAGGCCTACTGTTAAAATAGAAACATCACTACATAGATGACATAGCTTACACTACTGACCTTTTTGTAAGTCGTTGAAACTTGTTGGAAGCAAGCTTGGACTAAATTGTCAGGAAACATGTTTCTAAAACAGACATAACCATTCATTTAGAATATTTTGAACTTTATGTCAAAATTTCATACATTAATTTGTTTAAATTAAAATGCATGCACAACCTGATAATATCGAGGATTGCATCTAAAGTGGATACTTTAGTTTCGTCCGGACGAGTTTCAACATGTGATCTGATTAGTGGATCCCCTGGATGAATAAGTAGTACTACAATGATGCCAACGATAGCAGCTAAAATTGTGGTCATCATGTAGTAGACTAATGCACGAACTCCCATCCGACCTGAGGAGCGGGCATCCAGTTGTGCCATGCCTGAAACAACGTGGTATCAAGTTAGATTAGGAGATACAATTTAATATTCTAGTTATGATTGATTAAAGCGAACTAGGTGAAGATATTTCTGAAACGTAGTCCCGAGTCAAGCAACATACTATATTTACTACAAATATACAAACTACCTACGGTACATAATACACATAGAATATAATTATTAATATATTTTACTTTCTTTTAGAATTTGGGTGATGCAAAAAAAAAGATACTAGTAAAGTTAAGGAATGTTTGCTTGTTTTTGTTTGTATTTCTTTGTAGTTTTAGAGCTTTGTTTAGTTGTATAACTTATTTTAAAGCTCACAATTTATTATTATTTCTTAAATATTTAAAATTTTGTTATTTGAATTTCATTATTCGTTTATTATTGTTAAGCCTTAAATTTATTATTTAACATCATCATTTTGTATTTCCACATATTTATATAATTTGAACCGGTAAGTAAATTTGTGTAAAAACTGCCTATGGATTTATCAATCTAAGTCTGAAAAGTACAATAATTTTACAAATAATAATAAAAACATTTTAGGCTTATAAATTTATAAAAACAACATTAATTCATTTAAAATATACAACTTATCTGACTGGAGATGTCCAGAGTGTAAGTAAAATAACACACATATAATTAATACATCTAAACTTTTGTTGTCTGTAGGCTATACATTTCTGTTAACAGTTGATTTAAAACTTTGAATCATTTGTATGCAGTTCTAATTTTGTAGGTTATTGTTCTGTTTATTAACAGTTGATTTAAAACTTTGAATCATTTGTATGCAGTTCTAATTTAGGTTATTGTTCTGTTTAGAAGATGGACTTAGTTTTGCTGGGTTTCTTTAAGCTTTATTACAACTCCTGCAAACTATCATAAATTTATTACTTTAATTTAGATTTATTTACCATCTTATCAAGATTATGATTAATTCTACACTTTTGTTAAAAATAAATTATTTAATATGTGTTGATAGTAAGAAGGTTGGTTTGGAAAGCACCATGGGTGTTTCCTAGTTCTAATTTTCTTAACAAGTTTTAAGCCATACATCAACATTTCCTACGAATATTGTTATACTAGATGCAGTTCTTCTAACAGTTTAGCCAAGTATTCTCAATCTAAAAGTATACTAGTTTTTTTGTCAAATTGGGAAAGAGAGAACTCAGAAGAAAAGAAAAATGTTCTAGACCTATCTAAAAAAGTCAGCCTTTCAAAGGAGGGATATGTATATTGTGGCCAAGTCTGCTCTTTCTTTAACATTACTTCACTCCTAATTTCATGAGCAGACATACTGATCTAAATTAACCCTTTGCGCTCGAAAAGCATTTTTTAAAAAGTTCCTCTGGAGTCGTACGGCCACTCTGAGTGGCCATGCCATTTTCTGTATTGCCTTGGAATTGTTTTCACAGTCTTGTTCCTCCCAGCTCGTATGGTCACTCAGAGTGCAAAATAAAAATCCCGCGAATACTCGTATGGCCATCGTGAGTGGACATAGCATTTCTTATCTATGGAAACCTATTTCTTTTTACAAAATTATATTATTTACTGTGAAAAGTGCTGGAATCTGTAGAGAAACTCTTGAACTATGTGAACATGATTATTTTTTCACCTCCTTTTATAACAGCTTTGTTGAGCTCAATAATATAACCTCTATATTTTCACTCAGTGCTGTGCTAGTTGTTTTTAGTGTCGTAATAAATGGTTGATAATTATAAAATTATGGAAATGAATAATTTAAATTTATTAAGTTATAATGTAAGTTTGTACAATTTTAAAACATTTTCTTTATTGTAGTTTGTCATTTAAAAATATGACTATTGGTTGTATCCCACTTTGGTTTTCATATATACTTTGGTTATTTATATAATATAAATGTAACGTCTTTATGAGGCTTTAATACTAAGCAATACCGTATTTTCTGTATGAAATAAGTTATAGTTGTCACTAAATAGAGCTTATTTATAAAATATTCATGTTTGCTCTAACCTATTTACCAACTTGTCAAGTGAATTCAACAATACCATTCCGTGCTGAAGATGCCGTCCAGTCAAAATGATAGCCAAGTACATGCCGACAAAAAAGCGGATACTCTCGGTGGCCATGCGACCTGAGATTACTAAGTTCACGGGAAATAATACGAGTTGTCTAAGAGTCAGGTGTGGCCACTGGTAGTGGCCTTTTGAGTTCAAAGGTAAAAAGTAACAACAAAGAATTATTAAAACTAATATATTTGGATAAATAACTCATTAATTAAAATAAAACATTTTGAATTTTGAAATTAATTATTCTATTATTATTGAACGACTCAGGACTTGTACTTTTTATGTAGGACAGACAGTTACAATCTCTCCTTTCCTGTGTAATAGACTGTACCTCTCTAGATACTGTAATTTAACTTTCTGGTTATGCTGGCTCAAGAAAAAAAGAAGAGAAACTGAAATAAAGACGTGATGCAATATGTTGAATGTTTATTAAAACTAAAACTTCAGAATTAACAAGATTATTAATTTATTTATAACTAAAATTAACTACAAAATTTAATCTTAATAAAATAGTATTTTTACATACTAGAGTAGGTTCCTCAATCACATCTACCTTCAAATTTTCCTTATATACAAACTATTAAACCGGTCCCACACTTAATTGACACCCTGTATGGGCACTATTTAAAATTCCATTTTGCCACAATTTAAAATTAAAATCATCTTCCTGACGATAATACTTTTTGAGTTGCAGGGATTCAAATTTTGAGCAAATTTTCAAAAACTTTAGTTTTTACATAGTATTTTTTTATTTCACTGTGAAATAAGGGGTTTTCAGCAAAACCGATGAGAACTAACTTTAAAGTAGATAAATGTAACTTTAATATGTGACCAAAATGGGATTTTTACCATGAATAGCTTCTGAGATACAGCTGTTTGAATATTGTATCAAGCTGTTGAATCGGCATTATCAAATACGAACTGTACAAAAGCACTGTCATCCATCTCTAGTTTGTCAGGACGTAGGATTGCCGATGTTGTCAGGACCAAGGTGTCATTGTAACTGGATGAGAAACCTAGATTAGGCAGTAGTTCAATGAGGTGCTTTGATTTTTGTTAAAAATGCACACCAACTCCAAGTAAAAGTGAAGATAAAAATGAACGAGGTCGAACTGCAACTATTAGAGCATGTGACATTGAGACACATTTCTTTTTCCACTTATCCGAACTACTACGCTTACCTTTGAGGATGAGAATTTTAAAAAAATGTTAGTACTGATTTGGGTATTACAGAATCAATATTTTCCAAGAAATTATCTGAAGGTGTATATTCATTTGTTTCATATGATTTTGCTTGAATATCTCCTAACATTAGTTCAGCCCTGCCTTCAATAACTCAGATTTTTTTCCTTTTCAGGGTCAAATTTCTTCTTCTCATACCAAGCAGAAGTTAGTATTTTGTGCCCAATATTTTTGAAACATACGATAGTACTTTTGGTGGCTGTTTCAGCCAATTCGTTGTTTAATTTTCATTGCACATTCATCACCTAGTACATCAGAGGCCTTCAGTATTGTATTTTTCATTGAATTAATTTCCACTTTTATCACATTATTCTTTTTCAACATCTCCCTTTTCTGAGCAACAAGGTATGTATTAGTTATCTCTTCTCTGCAAAGGAAACAACACTGTTGAAAATTAAACGTTTCTGTAGAAGTTCTTGTCAATTTCACAGGCTCAGTACCCAAACTTCCCGACGAAGCGATGCTGCTATCAATTTGGGATTGATGTGACGTTGTTGGCAAGCACTGTGAACAGACATTTGTTTCACACATTTTAGAAAATCATGAACATTGATTCTCCTAGCAATGCTGGACTTCAGGAGAGTTTCTATTCCCTTTTCTTTCACCAACACCACATCACCTTCCTTTAAACTAGTTTTACAAATAAAACACAAGTCTGAGGAGGTTGAGGAAGCACACATGTTGCAGTCGCTTAAAATGCACTTTGTTATACCATCCGATAAAACACTTTTAATAAACGTACACTCTGGGCAACATAACTGCCTCGCTTTAACACTGGAAAAATGATTTTAATAACATTACAGAAACAATAATTTTTGGAAGCTTGATTTTGCTGGCAGTCGAAATGTAAAATAACATATTTAGGATTACAGTATCATTAACATATTTTTTTATAATTGTATGTGCATTGTAATTGATTACGGCACATATTAAAACAGTTTCTGAATAAACAAAATCTACATATTAACCATCATGATGATGAATCAAATACACAAGTATAGCAAACCCGTAAGATTTTACTTTAAAACCCGATTTTAATACGGACTTAAAAACACAAATTTTGGTTAGTGCACGAATATTTGAAATGTTCACTATTAATTCGTAACAGTTTTGTATCTTATTCGGTATTCCATTTAATTTATTTAAGAAACTGAAAACATAGTTACGTAGTAAAATAACTAACGTATTAAAAGAAATAAAATATATAATGTTTTAAAATTAATAGAACATTATAACTTATGAAATTAAAATGTTATTTAAAATGAAGTTCTGACAAATTAACATAATTCGTAACTACTGTTAGTAATTATAAATAAATTAAACAAAGTGTCAATGAAAAGAATCATTATCAAATCTTATTTAGTATTTAAGCGGTTGATTATATGATTGTAAACATTTAGGAAAATATTGTTATACTGAATCCTTGGTAGTGAGGAACCAGCAGACATGTTGTAGACACTTAAAAAATACCCTTTGTTACACCCTGCGATGAAACAATTAAACACTAGTAAATTGTATTACACTACAATTATGTAAAACAACCTATAATTCAATGTGGAAATTTTACGAGACTGTACTTATAAAAGCTACACGTGATATAAAGCACAAATAAGGCGATGATAACAGCTTAGATATTTCGCCACAAAAAAACTAAAAAAAAGCACAAAAGGTAGCACACGATTAACAATTGATTAGAGATTAATAATACCAAGAGATAAGAGACAATATCTGGAACTAAGCCACCCCACAACTGTTTTTGTGGAGGGGAGTTCAGAGCCTACATCCTCTCTTTCGAACTTCACCATCGTTACCATCCTATCCATTTGATTCACAATGATTGATTCCTCTACCCCGTTCTATAATATTAAATTTTTATTCTGTCAACGTCAATACGAATATCCACCAGTCTTATAATGTAGTCTTATAATGTACATTATGCAATTAAAACTAACAGTCTTTTAACCGCTTTGCCATACAAGTTATTGAAGATAGGAACTCCACTTTGGTCACAGATTAGTTACATTTTTCTAATTTATAGTTAGTCCTTATAAATTTTGCTGAAACCCTTTGCTTCACATTAAAAAAGCGCAAATACTCTATGAATACTAACAACTTTTAAAAAAATGTTTGAATAATTTGCTCGAAATTTTAATGGCAATAACTTAAACAGTATTTCATGTAACATTTTTATATTTTCATAAATATAAACTCTTTCATGTAAAATACATGTAATTTGATTTGATTGAATATAAGTAATTGTACCCTTGTACCAACAACTTTAATTTTTCAATTAGGTACAATTTGTTTTTTTTACGTTTCATATTATTTATTTCTTGGAAGTGTATACGAAAGTTCAAACAGCTGTATCTCAGAAGCTATTCATGGTATAAAACCCATTTTGGTCACATATTAAAGCTACATGTATCTACTTTAAAGTTAGTCATTGTCAGTTTTCTTGGATTATTTTAAGTGTATGAATATTTTAAATTGTTGAATCTAAAAATAAATTACTCGCTTTGTAAAAATAATGAAGGAATACAATTTTGATTATATCATACAATGTTACAGTTTGTCTTACATTAATGGAAACGGTTGAAGCAAAGATCGAGTTGACATGCATATTTAGACGATTTAGAGAAAGGAAGATGCTGCTTGTCAGAGAGATTAAAAGCGGAGGAGGCTTGCTTACTGTGCAATCTGAAGCGACGTCTAATGAGGTGGGGGAGAGAGTTGAAGAACCCTCTTTCCGAGTCAGTTAATTTCTTTTAAATGCTAGTTTCAATCTTTATAAAATCTAAAGTTAAACTAAAAACACGATATCAACGATTTTCTAAAACTTTCAGACGTTGTTTTATGACGATACTGTATATATTATTTTAAAAAATCACGTCACATCGTGATGTTATTGTTTTCAACTGTGTACATATTTACCCTTTTAAAAGATTTGCATTTTCATCAGATGTTTATTTAATAAAATTAAAAGCGTAGTATCCAGTTAACCCAGAATGATTAATGTTTGATGAATGGTACGTTATTATGTGTTTTAAACGCTAAAGATATTTTCTTTACAATTTTGGACACGATTATTTTTTATCGTGCAGGGTTATTTAAGCCTACTAAATTCGAACTCAGGGTTTCTTTGGTCTTTTGATCACGAATTCTAAATTTTGATTTAGTTTCGAGTATGTATAAACATAGTTTTAGATTAATTAAGCAAATTCAACCCTGAAAAAGAGCAAGCGTGTAAAATAAACATCTGATGTTAGTTTCTTGTTTTATTTAGTTGTGCAACTATACTTTTAACGTCTGTGGCGCTTTACACTATGGTATACACTATGCGTATTCTCGGCATGCGGAAATTACGCATGCGTATTACCGGCAAAACTGTGTTGCGTTCACATTGTGCAGATTTTCGGCGTCTATGTGCGTATTTTTGTAGAGGTCTTCAGTTAGTGTTAAACAGTTGAAGTGGTAGTATGGTTTAAAAAAAAAATTGTTTGTGCTTTGGAAGCCGGGGACTATCTCCGAAGACCCACTTGCAGACAGTACTGGATCCATCCTTATCATGTTGAAGGAAACCCTAGTGAACGATTTCCGGTGTTTTACAGTAACATCCGAAAACACGACATCATGTTTTATATATATATATATATATATATATATATAAACATTAGTGCAATTAGTTTAACATTTGATTAGAATATAATATCTGTTATATTATAGTAATTCTTTACAGTTGATCTATTACTACGTATGATTGTATCTATAATGTATCTATTCGCTTACTTAGTGACTTCAAAGGTGGTATATAAAAAAAGTTCAGAGTTTACATAGGCGAAAAGAGCTACTTAGCGCATTTTTGCAGGTAAAAGACCAATCGCATTCGATTCCTTACGTCAAAGAACTCCTATATGCAAATTTTCATCCAAATCGTTAGAGCCGTTAGTAAAATCCCCGAAATAAATTTATATACAAGAATTGCTCGTTTGATAAGATAACTCTAGGGGCTCTGCCCCTGGACGCTTCGCGTCCCAACCCCGCCTCGGCCTTCAGCCTCAGATGGCTGCTTCGCTTCGCTCGCAGTTGGAAAATTCGCTAAAGAATCTCGTTAATCTTTGGCTCGTTTGTACATAGGTTTGTAAAATTATGAAACCAGGCTTAAATATATTAACAGTAATTACAAGATAAATTAATTATAACCTCAAATACATGCTTTAGAAACGTGAGAGGCTTTCATTACGATTTTAGTCCTAGTTATACTATCTTCTGTCAACTAAAGTTTTGAAACCAGGCCTAAATATAGTAAAAATTATTGCAGGATTAACATAACCTCAATACTATGTTTCAGAAATGAGCCAGGCCTATATTACAAAATTGACTATTAGAATTTATCCATCTTTGCCAAATTTACCTTTTTTTTGACAAAATAAATTGTTAAATCAAGCCCAATTTATTCTAATTCCAACGTCCTAAAACAGTATAAATTAGCTTTTTTTTTAACAATAATTAAAAACTATCCAATGAACTATTTTGGATAATATTCAATGTCAGTTCTATTCCACTCTATTTCCAACGTGCTAAAACAGTATAAATTGGCTTGTTTATAAACAGCTGTTTTGATCGCTTTATTTACTATTTCGTTGTTATTTTGTAACCAACATGGCAACCCATAAAACCCTATGTTAAAATTTGTCAACTTTTAAATTAGATTTTCTAAAAAAATTGCGTTTTTACACGAAATACAACTATATGGATGTACTTAAAAATCAAAACTACACCTAAATACAAAATTTCTTTGAATTCGTTAGAGCCGTTTTCGAGATCCACGACAGATACAAAGATAGATACAAGAATTGCTCATTTAAAGTAATATATCATTAATCAAACAATAATTTATTTATAAAATATTATTAAATAATGATTATAATAGATGAAACCGATTCCATACTGTCATCATGATATGATTGTTAGCTGACGTCGATGGTGGTGATATACACACGTCAAAGTCATTTTAAACATTTGAGACGTGAAAACAAGTAGGCTTGAAAATTAAAGTATTTAGTGAATGGTATAAAAAAATCAATGGTTATAATAGTTTAGACAGCTTGCAATGAATGGATTATTACTAGCTTCGACATACCCGCTATGAGAGATGATATGATGAGCGGTAGAATAAACATTTTTAGCAGTCGCATAAGTATTTCTCCTGGGAATGAGACCAGCATGATGGTACCATCTGACATCTGTGCGAGACGTCCAATAAAACCCAAGATCATGCCAAGAACAACACCTCCAATCGTCAGCATAAGTAGCATGTTGTCTCTGATCCATTGCACTACCTTTACAGCGAAAAGAAAAAATGCGGTAAATATTTACAATGAATAGAGTATTATAACTATGTATGCAATCAAATAAATTCTGTTTAAACACATTGTTCAAGAATTACATAGAATCTCCGTCATTGTGTTTCATGCTGAATTCACCGTGTGTGTTATGTATTGTTGGTGTTTTGTATCATAGACTATAAAATACAGATTTGAATATTTATCATTAATAGTAATTGAACACCAAAAGACTATTTTCTTATAAAAGAAAACAATTTACAATTTGTTAACAAAGTTGTTTCTAGTTAAATATAGTATACCAGGTCTTTTAAAAGTGTCAATTTATAACGATTATAACTTTAGAGTTACTTTTGGTTTAATATTAAAACAGAAAGCTTGCCTCAATGCAAGGATATTAGGGATTTTATAATCACTTCATAATGGAGTAATAAACACACAGTTTTAATCGCGGGAAAACGCTACTTAGAAAGAAAACAACGTGATTCCAGTACTGAACACATTTTGGAAATCATGTAATTAGAAGAGTCTTGGCATTTGAGATCTTTTGAATAGGACATTCTGGATTATAGCGCTGTCTGAAAGACAGAGTTAATTGCTTAAAACTAACAATCATTCAAGAACTGAAGTCATTAATTGTTTAAGAAGTAGCAATCAGTCTTTATAACTTGGTTGTTGTCCCGCACCCTGTGCAGGAAAGATTGCCTCTTATTCAGGCCACTTGGGTTATATTATGTCAAATAGACCATGTTTTGGTGAAATCCCTCTTTTTGTAAATAGTGTATGGTCAGTACAGAATTACCAAGCAATAAATTGTCTGTAGTAAAATGTCGGTTACTTTTGAAAGACATGACCTGGTATATTATAATCGGAGGAGGTAGTTTGAAAGTCAATGCATTTTTTATCATATCCAGCCATAAAAATTCACTAAATATTAAAAAAAATATTCTAAAATTTAAGTAAAAAAGATCTTGATATTGGTAAAGTTTCAAATTTAGTTTGTTTATTTTGATATGTATGATTTCGAGACAAACATAAAACAATATTGTACACAGTTGTCTTAAGTAATATTCTCGAACCATTAACCCTTGCGTAAACCATTAACGTTGCGTAAACGAAACATTAAAAAAATTATTTATTTAAAAATATGTTCTTGAATTAAATAACTTTTTTGCTGTTGCAATTTATTCAAAACATAACAAAGAATATTTTTTTTAAAGAAATACATCCAGCTAACCAAAAAGTGTTACTTTGCAAATGTATATACTATGCCGAAATTTGGAATTTCTTCGGCCGTATTTTCGTCGATCTATTTGTCCCATGGAGAATACAATGAGATTTTCCAAATTATCAATTTAGATTGACCTGAACTTTAGTAAAGAAGACATAATATGATATTTGACAAATAGTTTATAGTTTTTGCACACCTGATCTCTTTTGTTATTGTTGTGTCTACGCAACGTTGGGATTTCCAGGTAGAAGGTGCCATGTGCCGCACCATCTTCAGACGGACATGAAGGGACAATAATTATTTTGTTTCTTGTCGATCGCTCTTGTGTGCATATAAAAGATCAGTATTGATTAGTATGTTAAAAAAGTCAGTGTTGAATAGAGTATTTTTGGAAAATATTGAACTGGAGGTTCAGTTTCAAACTATGGTGTCTATGTAGCTTCAATGGTGTATAAATTCATACCTTATGGTGGAAAAACAAGCACTTATGAAAACGAATTGGGACTGGGAGAAAACGTTGTGATTGATCTATTGTCAGTTGTTCAACAACCATTTGCTCACCGCATATTTTTTTGAGTACAAGCTATTTTGTTTGCTGAAAGGAAACGGTTTTTACGCTGCTGGGACGATCTGGGAAAACAGTACGTGTAAAGCTGGTCGTCCACTAGGTCGGTAGAGAGGTGCGGTGCTGAAAACTACCGCGCACGAACAAAATTTATTTACGAGGAAATAATAATTTTGTTTAGAATCATATTACAGTACTTAAAAACTATACGAGCTAGAACAACCTAATATGGTTTATTATTTAGAGCAAACATTTGGAAATAACTAGTTAATTTAATTTCTTAAATTGAAAAATTATAAGAGTAATTTTTCCAAGAAAAAGGAAAATTTATTTAAATTCTAACATAAAAGCTTCTTCCATTAGAGGAGGTAGCGCGGTGCGGCGCCGTTTTCGAATAAATGAAAAACTGTTGGAGGTCGGTACCTAGTGGACGAGGCCTAGGGCGGAATTTGTTCAGTTCGGATAACTTCGACTGTACTCGGCAACATTCGTACCTATCCAACTCTCATATTGGCTGCTGATCTACAACCACAAAAAAGTCTTTCTGCACGTGTATCAATTCAAAGGTAAGTCTATTTTGTAGATTCATTACTATACAAAAATTATTTGTCTTTCTTCCTTACAATTTTACCTACTTGCATACAATATTTATACAAAAAAAGTATTTCACCTTTTAGAAAAAACTATAAATAAATATAAATAATATATAGGCCCTAAATAAGTAAGGGTTTGTTTCATACTAAATGTAGAAAATGTTATACAGTAGAGTCCCGCTATTCCGAACTAATTGGGACCGAACACTGTTCGGTTTAGCGGGAATGCGGAATAGGTGGATTTCATGAATATTATCAACGTATTGACTTATAAAGGTGTAAATTAAGTGCAGGGACATCTGCTAGTGTCTGTTATATACAGCGTTGATCGACTCGGAGGAAAGTGAGGAGGAGGTGAACGCGCAAACTGAACTCATATCATATCACACATAGACGCGGCAAATGCTCTTGACCGCGCTCTAGTGTAGGTGTTTACATAATCCGAGGTTATTTCCTTCCGTTGCGTTACGATTCAATTTTATTCTAAAAATGGAAAGGAAGGGTTAGGTTGTTCGAACTGTTCGTTTTGGCATCCCGCAGTCTGTCCTTTAGTACCGCATTATCGTGAAAAATATCGAGAAAAAAATTCCTTCGAGATATCGAAAACGAAGGAGAAAGCAACTGGCGGGTGGCAACAACACCTAGAGCCTAGCTGTTGTATCTAATCTTTCCTTCTTTCTGAAGGGCCCGGTATCCGTTTCACCGGATGCTTGTTGCGGTAACTTCCTTCCCGCAAAACGGATGGAAAACGTGAAGGAAACAAAACCAGCTTTTATTCCAATTTGGTTTCAGGCATTTTCATCAAGTTTAGGATCTATGCATGTCTCTATTTAACTTATTTGTATAACACTAAATGTACGTTTTTTCAATAACGTCTTTTTAATTTCTCCTGTTTTTAAGTTTAAAAAAATAAATATTTTTCTGAACTCTGTTTGGAATTGCGGAGTTCGGAATAGCGAGGCCTCTACTGTAATTGTTTTTAAAAATTTTTATTTTTAGGAAAAATGAAAACTTTTTGTGATAATATTAGTTGAATTAATAGAACAGTTCAACCAATCAAAAACGTAATGTCTCAAGTTCATGTATGTTAATTAAAACAATTAAACTGTCCATGCATTTTTTTTTGCAATGCCAAGTCATTTCGTTGCGTGTGCAAGCATATTTTCAAATATTCGCCAAATATAGTAATTATAAACCAATCCAAAATTGTTCCATAGCTTTTTTGTAAAGAAAGGTTCAAAGAATTCACACAGGCCTATGCCAGTAAAAATTGATTGATGTAAAATTTACAAAGTTATTAGCTCAAGAAAAATGTTTAGTAACGGAAGGAAAAAGTTTAACTTTAGACCTACATAAAAAGTAGTATTTATTGTTTGTATTTTTTTCAAAATGTACAAAAGTTTGGTAATTAAGTTCTAAATAGAACTGTATAAAAATATATATCAATTTCAAATTTACTATTTTGAAAACACCAGTTCTTATGTTTATACTACAAGACTGAATACTGTCAAACCATGACTGAATATCAGGTGACCAAAATAGCGGAAAAGCTACTGCATCGCGCCGCGCTCTGAGTGGACGAGGCTCTCCAGCACGGACCTAGTGGACGACCAGATTAATAGGACAATTGAAACAGTGAAAAATATAAAGAAAAAGATCGTGGTACATATGATTTTTCTTTCGACAACGAACAAAAAATGTTGTTAGTTAATTGGAATGACAATAACCTAACCTCATTCTTGGGTCCGACGGTCAAAGGTCACTGATAAGGAATAAGCACCAATTTTTGGCTCCTTGTGTCAAAAAAGATAGGAATCTGGCGCCAGTGTGTCAACAAAAGATAAGGTGTGTCAACAAAGATAAGAACTAAGCAGAAGTTTTGGGTTCACCATCTCAACAAAAATAAGGTAAGTCAACAAAGATTAAAGTCTGGCGCCACTGTGACAACAAAGTTAATCTAAGTAAATAAACTTCAATTAACTTCGACATTTCAATTTCTTCGATACTTCATGAGTCAAAGATCAACCGGGGTATAGGACATGATTCATTATTTGACGTCACAGCGCGCGATTTTTAAACTATCCGAAATGTAAATTTTCCACTTGGAACGATCAAAGTTCAACCGGAGTATATGACATGATTCATTATTTGACGTCAGAGAAGTGTGGTTTTCAAATTATTGAAATATTATAATGTTAACTAAATTCGTCAGTTAAAGTAACGAAATTTCCCGATTAATTGTTCACTAAAAGTTTTCAAAATATATTTAAAACTGTTTTTTAAATTAGTAAACCACTTTGATGGAAAAAAATATATATAACCCCAGCCACATGAATAGGAAAAATTGTATAAAAGTGCAAAATAATTAATGTAAATTAGCTTATATGTTTAAATATCATGGTCCTTACATATATTATTTTTAATCAATCGCAGGTTTTGGTTTCAAAATTATTTTTAGGTACCAGAAAATAGAGAACAGAAAAATTAAATATGAATATAAGTGCACAGAAGTTTAAAAACTTAAAACAATAATAACCTTGTGTAATTACATTTTTTAAAGACATTTTATATCTTATTTAAAATTTGCATTTTTTCCTTGACCAGATACAGTTATTTTTAAAAGTAGTACAGGAATAACTATAAATATAACATTGAATATGGCACATATTAAAAATATTAGAGGAAAAGTATAATTATGTATTGTTTTCAGCAGCAGTTCCAATGATTTTTATTATGCTCACTAGTTTATAAAATACATAGAATGTCGTCAAAATTTAAACCATCAATTATAAAACACTTTTTAAAGATAAAGTACAAAACAAAGAATCTAACATTTTTCCGGATAAGGAAACATTTTAAAACAGTATTTCTAAAGCATTCATATATTAGGTAGCCTAAATATAAAAAATATACAACATTTAAAAAGATAACTCATTTATACTAACTTTGAGAATACCTTAGATGGATATAACAATATTATAAATACATTATTTACATCATATCCAGTAATATTTGAATATCTATTTCTTCGGTATCATTATCGCTCTCTTCGGAACGGTGAAACCCTTATAGAGCTTGTATGTTTCAAAATGTGTATTAGTTTTGATAGATTTAGCGATATAAAGAGTTTCAGGATGGCAAGTTGTGGTGAATGGTGGAAGGAGAAAGAGTGTTTATTTGAGGAGTATTCGGAGGTGTTAGAATGGTGGCGGGAAGATGAAGATTTTTTTTAGGAACTAGTGGGAATGGATGAGTGGTGGGTGAATATGTAGAGAGAAGATACTAGTCAAGTTATGACAGATAACGAATTTTCGGCAAATGAGAGGGATGATGAAGATATGGAGGACCAAACTGAAGAAGAAGACGAGGAAATAGAGGCAGATGAAGAAGTGGTTGTCATTTCCAGTGAGGACGAGTGTAATATGGATAGGCATGCTACAGAAGCCCAGCTAAACAATAATTTAAAAAGATTAATTGCTGTAAACAGTAGGGGTGAGCCACCTAATAAGAGAAAAAGACAGTTTTAGTGTATAGTTATTATTTTATGCTGTATGTGTGATTATTTAATAAAGTAGTAATAGTAATTTACACGACTCTATCCTTTTAACTACCTTAATTGATTGTTTCCAACAGCACTTCCAATGATAAACTATGCCCACTAGTTTATAAAATATATAGAATGTCATCTAAACTCGTTAAATTTTTATGTTTCCCAATTTATTATTTACTTAAAGTTTTCAAAATATAATTAAAAATGTTTTCTAAAGTAAGTCATATAATAATTCTAGTTAAACTAATTTGATGAAAAATACAGCATCATCCACTTGGAGACTTAAGAAAAGTTTATAAAAGTGTTAAATATTTTGTAAATCAATCTATTTGTTTAATTATTTTTAATAAATCTCAAGTTTTGGTTTTAAAATGACTTTTATGTGGAAGAAAATAGAAATATAAGTGCACGGAAGCTTAAGAACTTAAAACAATAATAAACTTGTGTTATTACATTTATAAAGAAATATTATATCTCATTTCAAGTTTGTATTATTTCCTTGAAAAGATACATTTTCTAAATGTATTATTTTCAAAATCTATTTAAAACTGTTTTCTAAATTATTAAATATAAATATTTCTAATTTCACCACTTTGATGGGGAAAATATAGCCCAGAGTGCACTTGGAAACGAAAAATGTGTAAAAGTGTGCAATAATTAACGTACATTTATCTATTTGTTTATATATTTTTAATAAATCTCAAGTTTTGTTTTCAAAATGACTTTTATATAGCAGAAATTAGAAAAGTGAAATATGAATATAATGAACTTAAAGCTTAAGAACTTAAAAAAATACAATTGTAAAGGCATTTTATATATCTTTTTTCAAAATTTGTATTATTTTCTTGACAAAACTCAATTATTTCAAGAAGTATGACACGAATACCTATAAATATAAAAGGGAATATGGCACAGATTAAAAATATTAGAGGTAAAGTACTATATTAATTTATTGTTTCCAACAGCAGTTACAATTATTTGTATTATGCCCACTAGTTTATAAAATATGTAGAATGTCGTTAAAATACAACTCGATAATTTTAAAATACTAAAAAGCAAAGATTCTAACAATTCCCGGATAAGGAGACATTTTAAAACAAATGATTTATATTCGATAAATGTTAAAACATACAAATTCCAGTATATAAATTCTTAAGGGGAAACATAATTCATCTGACATTAAATGTAGTAATTGGAAGTTAAACATATTTAACAAGAGCAAAATAATTATTGGTTTAATTTCAAAAGTTTTATACATTAAGAAATAAGAATAGATATAAAAAAATGTTATATAAGTAAAGGAATTTGAGAGAAAAAAATCCTTAATATTATTATTACTTTTAAAAACTGAGTTTATATAATTATTATTCTTATACTTTATAATTGAGAAGAATCGTTACCTTGTTTAGTTATAAACTTCCATAATTAATAAAAATCATTATTTTAAAATGATACAAGAAATTAAACATTGTCTTAGCAGTTTTTTTAATAAACTTTTAATAAAACAAAATAGAAAGGACAGAAATATTTATCGTTTAGGATCTATGGTATTACACCAAATTTATTAGTGTGGATTGAAAATCATACATAGTTATATAAAATACATTATTCTGAAAAAAATAAGGTAAACAAACGGAATAACGCGAAAGACGTGACATTCTAAAGTTATACCTATTCTAAATTAAAATGATAATAACATAGCTTCAAAACAACGTATAATAAAAAATATCTTGTACAATTTAAGTCTACAATAGTTAACTTATTTATTTAATACATACGATATTTGTTTGTTATGAATTTATGTTTATCTTTATACGCATATTAAGTGTTAGACTTCTAAAATCTTTTTACAGATATCCACCAAATCAAATTACCAACACATCTTAAAATACGTCTACCTTGTTAATTTATAAACATTTAAATAATACTGTAAGTCATAACTTAAGTTATTTAAATATAATCGGAACTCTCTGTAAGACAAAACACAATTTGTAATATTTTTTCCAGAAATGAATTTTGTATATAAGAACGAGTTTTGAAATATATTTTGGTATTAACGTAATTAGCAATAATTTTATAGTATTAAACACTTAACAGTTATTTTTGAAAAACGTTTTACCACATATGGATTTTAAACAATTCAAAAAATCTTATATTTATGGAAAATTAATTGTCAAAACATAACATTGTTTTTTCGTTAAACGAATTTTAATTTGTCAGAGTTTGAAAATTACTAGTTTTTAAATTTAGTTACATTAATATTGAATTTAAATTTTGATTATAAAATCGTCTAGTGTAAATTTATCGGATTGATACATACAATAACTAAAAACTTTTCTTTACAGGGCTTAAATTACATAATAAATGTTCACTATAAAACGTATTATTAATAATTTGTTGTGATTTCTGTCTCAAACATATGTTTTTTTTTCTGTTTTGTTGCTTTCTTCGCAATAAGTTACACAGAATCACAATCCATTTAGTAACACCATGTATACAATTTTACTAAGGACGGATTGACTTAAATTAATTTTGGTATATTATAGTTCAGTACACAAGATGTAACGAAGTGTTTACATTCAATATTATATTGCTTAATTTAAGAAACTCTACAATAAAATTACTTTCACTTTGGGGCTAAGTACAATGAAATGAAAAACATTATATGCATAAAATATTCATTGCATAAAATGACAGTTGTAATATTTTAAAAACTAAAATAAAACTTATTAACTTTGATTAATATAGGCATATTATTCGTGGGTGAATTATCGTATTAGGAGGAAACGTTTGATGACTTTTTATCTTGGTTACAAGTACTGGTTTTTAGTGTTAAAGATGGATATTATGTTTAAATCCTTACAATGGAATGGAATTAATTAGCTAACCTACAGAATAATTGTTTGTAGATTTTTTTACGAACGGTGTTAAAACTTACAATTGGAATTTGTTCTTCAAGATATAGAAATTTACACCAAAGTTTTTTACCGATTTGTGGAAAAATTACCCTTTTACTCAAGAATATGTTTAGGAAATTAAAAACATTACCACTCATAAGTAAATGGTCACATTAAATGTATTGATTAGTTTAGAAGAATCCAACGAAGGGACAGAATTGGTAATTACTGGCATTAAGGAAGTAATACAGAGGAAGAAATTTCGTAATATACTAAAATTAGAAAATATAAACATGTACTACTGCTTGAATTACTGGCTGGAAAGAGAATTGGAAGATATGGATTTAAATTATAGAATACAAATTAAAATAGATACCTTAAAACATACACCCAATCGAAATAAAGAAATACTTATGTTTTGTGTTTAATATATATATATGTAATTAATATTTAATACTTTTGCAATTATTGGGTTATTGTAATTTATGTAAATAAAAAACTTTAAAAAATGTATTAATTTATTATTATTACATCGTTTTGAACGTCTGATATTACTACACAAAGTGGTTTATATTTCATATATACGGGGGTGATCCAAAAAATACTTACCACTTTAGGAAATCTATACGATTGCGCGTTTCGTTATCGAAAATATAGAGGATGTGAATGTTTTTAATTACTGGTTCGAAAAAGAAATACAAGACGACAATTTAGGTTTATATTACAAAATAAACTTTAAATTAGACAAATTAAAACATACACCTAGTAGTCATAAAGAAAGAAGTGGTGTTTTGTGTATAAAGTAGGCCTATGTGTTTTGTTTCTGCAAATAAAAATAAATACTAATTTACATAACAAAGTTTTCTCCTAATATCTCTAAGTTTGAAAACCTAAACATAATGTATAGTTCTAATTATTACTGGTTTCGAAAAAATAATTAGGAAATGGAAATGTAGAGTTCAATTATAAGCTAAATATTAAATTGGATAGACTTTATGTTACACTTAGTAAAAGTAGGGAAATAGTTGTAATTTGTATTTACAAATTTGTTAATACAAACTACAAATGTAATACAAACTTGTTATAAATTAGAAAATATATTTTTTATTATATAATAAAGATAGTGTGTTTGGTACTACTCTGTCGATAAAATTATGTTAATCTACAGTTTTAAAACAATTATTACATTTACAAATATATCGTTAAGAAACATTTTAGAATTCATTTCTTTTTAAAACCTAAAATATCATCCAGATATTATTTTATTTAGAGTTTAGTTTTGAAAACGACATTAATTTAAGATATCTATACTCATGCAAGGAATTTAGATATTCGAAGCTTTTATTTCGGGTTCTCATAGGATCAATATTGTGTAAGCGCGACAAAATTCTCACGATAACTTAAAAAAATTTCAGGATAATGTTATGTTTGAGTCACGTAACTCTTGAGTCAGTTACTAAAATTAAATTTAATAAATCTGGAGTTTTGGTTTTAAAATGACTTTTATGTGGAAGAAAATAAAAATTTAAGTGCACAGAAAATTAAGAACTTAAAGCAATAATAAAATCGTATTATTACATTTCTAAAGAAATATCAAATTTTAAGTTGACCCCTAAAAGATTACTTATTTTGTACCCAATTCTTAGGTAAATCACTAAACTTTTACCCTATGTTTAGGTTAAACCTTTATTTTTTATCCAATTTGTAGGTCAACACTCATATTTTTACCCAATTCTTAGGGTCAAACCTTTAATTTTTACCCAATTCTTAGGTTAAACCTTTAATTTTTACCAAATTGTTAGGTTACACCCAAAAATTTTACCCACTTTATTAGATTAGTCAACAAATGTTTACTCTGTTTTAATAATTGTCTAATATGGTTTAACTTTTGAAAACAGTTTTAAATATATTTTAAAATACACTCCTGGACAAAAGTTTCGCAACAACCATGTCTGTCTTAAATTGATTAGTGTAAAAGTAAATAAAAACACTAAAACTTTTTTAAATTTATTTGTTCCTTATCTTAGATTAAGAAAGCAACAAAAATATTAAGACTTTTAGAGAGTATCATATATTATTTTGGTAAAAAAAAGAAAAGCTAAAAAACGTTGATAAACTTCTAGTTTTTAATTGAAAGAAAAATTGATACATTTAATTTATTTTGGTTTATTACCAATTTCCTAGTATCTGGTATTTCCTCCTCTTGCTCGGATTACTTCTTGCACCCTTCTCCTCATACTACTGATGAGGAGTTGAATCTCTTCTTGCAGTGTTGCCTCCCACTCCTCTATCACTGCAGCTATAAGGGCTGCGAGAGTGGTTGCAGGGTTGTTTCTTCTCCTGATACATTTTTTACACTGTCCCACACGTGTTCATTAGAGTTGAGGTCTGGACTCTTGGATGGCCAATCGATTGAACTTATGCCGACCTCCATAAGGTAACCACGTACAGCGGCTGCGGTATGTGGTCGAGCATCATCATGCATCAGTTTGAAATTTGGTCCCACAAACGGAGAAAACGGAACAGCATAATCTTGCAGTATATCTTCCACATACCTGTCAGAGCCGGTCTACGAAGTATCACGAGTTCTGTACGAGCGTCGTACTGTATACCACCCCAGAACATCACCAAGCCTCCACCAAAAGGCACCCTTGGTGAGCAGGCTTGTGCAGATCTTTCGTGACGCCTTCTAAATACACGTTCGCGCCCATCTGGTGAAGCTAGACTTTCTCTAGTCTTATGTGAGAAGAGAACATTCTTCCAATCATCCAAAGTCCAATGGATATGATTCCGGGAAAATCTAAGCCTCAAAGCACGTTGACGTGCAGTAAGAAGAGGACCTGTAGCAGGCCGTCTACTGCTCGAATCCACTTCTGAGATAGTCTACGGATGGTACGGATCGAAATATTCATATTGCGTACCTGCCTGATCAAACCTTGTAGCTGCGTACTGGTAACCGTCCTCCTGCGAATTGCGCTTAATGTTAGAAAACGATCATCATTTCTGTCAGTTGCTCTTGGCCTGCCTTGAACTGGTCTTCTGTCATATCATTCAGTCTCTTGAAACCACCTAACAGCTCTTCCACTTGTGGAACGGTGTAATCCTAGCCACTTCACTTTGCGAACGCCCTTGTCGAACCAAAATTCTAGCTCTGACCGCCTCAGCAGTAGTTAAACGACGGTGTACATCCAAAGTAAATTTAAAAAAATAATGAATTATTCTGTTATTCTTACTAAATAAAATTGCACTGCATCACTCAAATCACTTCAGAATACTGAGAAATTACCTTTGGTCAAAACTCGAAAGAGGGACAGGATTTGGACTTTTAACTGAAGATAAGTTAAGAAAGGAGAAAGAGATCAGATAATAAACATTTTGCTATAGTATTAAGTGTATTTTTGTCTATTTAAAGCATTATTGTTAGTAAAGAAGTCATTATCAGTCCTGCGTTTCATTGACAGAAAGTTTTGTTTGTGTTGCGAAACTTTTGTCCAGTAGTGTAGTACATTTAGAAAATGTATCTTTTCAAGGAAATAATACAAACTTGAAATGAGATATAATATTTCTTTAGAAACGTAATAACACAAGTTTATTATTGTTTTAAGTTCTTAAGTTTCTGTGCTCTATTTTCTGTACCTAAAAGTAATTTTGAAACCAAAACTTGTGATTGATTAAAAATAATACATGAAAGGACCGTGATATTTACACATATAAGCTAATTTATTACATTAATTATTTTGCACTTTTATAAAATTTTTCCTATTCAAGTGGCCTATATAGTTTTTCCATCAAAGTGGTGTTGAGTAACAACCGAAATATTTATGTGTACTAATTTAAAAAAACATTTTTAAATATATTTTGAAAACATTTAGTAAATAATTTTAGAAATATAAAATTTCGTTACTTTAACTGACGAATTTAGTTAACATTATAATATTTAAATAATTTGAAAACCGTGCGTGTCTGACGTCGAATAATGAATCATGCGCCTTTGAAAATCGCGCGCTGTGACGTCAAATAATGAATCATGCCCTACACTCCAGTTGAACTTTGATCATTCCAAGTAGTAAATTTACATTTCGGATAATTTAAAAATCGCGCGCTATGAAGTCAAATAATGAATCATGTATACCACGGTTGATCTTTGACTAATGAAGTGTCGAAGAAATTTAACTGTTTATTTACATAACTAATTGCCGCTTAGATTAGCTTTGTTGACACAGTGGCGCCAGACTCTAATTTTTGTCGACCCACCTTATCTTTGTTGACATTGTGGAGCCAAAACTTCTGCTTAGTTCTTATCTTTGTTGACACACCTTATCTTTTGTTGACACACTGGCGCCATACTCCTATCTTTGTTGTCACAAGAAGCCAAAAATACCTTATCTTTTGTTAACACACTGGCGCCAGACTCTTATCTTTGTTGACACAAGAAGCCAAAAATTCGTGCTTATTCCTTAACAGTGACCATCGACCGTCGGACCTAAGAATGAGGTAAGGTGGTAAACATCTAACTTTCTGTGGTAAAAGTTGCAACCAATAACTTGAACCTCTAGTAAGGGCAGTAAGATATAGCTGAATATAATCAGCATATGGGAGGTGTAGATTTGCATGACAACGTAATATCCAATGAAAAAATGTAAAACATTTAATATTTTTTAACGTAATAGTTATTTGAAGCTATTTTTAGTAATAAAATGAAGTAAAATCATAAAATTAGTATTATTTTCAAACCTTGGGAACTAATGGGTTAAGAAGGTACTCTTTTATAGCACAATAATAACGCAACTAAACAATTCAATAACATAACTTACCAACTCTAGGTGGGTCAGTTCAGGGAGCGGGATTCTAATCACGTGACTTTTGAGCCCTCCATCTTTCCTTTCTTCCTGGCTGGGTGCCACATCGCCCCTGAAAAATAACAAACTATCAAACTTGTTTGAGCCAATAAAAAAGACAAACGTGTTAAAATTAAGACTGAAATCAAAATAACTTTCTTATACACTCACTAAGTAAATGCATTCAATTCAGGAGTGTGGGAAAACTTCATCAATATCCGACAACACGTTCTTTTCGCCATACGCGTGCACCCAACTGTATAGTTAGCAGAAAACTAAAATGTATAGTCAGTATATTATATCATAAGAGCCATTAGACGTTTTCATGTAGATGAAACGAAAATCATATTTTCGCCCATTTTGTACGTAAATTGATCGAACTTCCCGCCAATTACAGCAGTTTATGTGTTCGTGGAAAATTTCGAAGACTGCAGGCACCTGTATGGATCTGTTTTCTTCTGGTATTAAACACATTTAAACTCAATAAACGATATAATCTAGTAAGCTTCCAAAAACCTGCCTTTCGCGTTGCTCACTTCCACGTGTGCAAAGGAGATAGATGTTTTATTGGCACAGAGTGTGTTCTAATTTGTCAACTAATATTTTCTTTTTTGAAGTCTGGGGCAAAAAGTACATTCAACAATTAATACAGAGTGATCAAGATGGTATTTATAAACAGGCACAGAAACTGTAATATAAAACAGTTCCTTATTTTTTGTAGGAGATTTTACAAATGTATCACTTTTAAATATGGCAGCAAGCTTAAATTAAAAAAAATTGGTACACCTATCTTTAAAGTTCGAGTAATTAGAAAACGTATTTTCTTAAGTAAATTTAAAACTGAAGTACTAGTACTCTTCCATAACTCTTCCAATCATTGTTACTGCCGGTAAACAAAAATGGAAAATTCAACATTTTCATAGTTGTAGCTCCTAAAAGGTAGAATTTACAAAAAAACAAAGATTTAAGGTAGGATGAATTTTAATTTTCCAAAATTTAAAACATAATCGAAACATTTTTTATTAATGTAGTTTGTTTTTACAGATGGTTGTGGATTTAAAATGCGATTTGTTTCTCAGCTAATTTAGTTAATAATGATCTGTTCTGTTTGTGTGTCAAAAATAATTGGTAGTGTCTGGAAACATTTTTCTATTCGAAAGAGAATTGATTTCAAGAATAATTTACAGTCCTAATTTAAAAGGCTGGCAATCTTTCAGAAATTCAATAAACAAATAAAATGTTTCCTATACAATCCTGAATGTCCTGTTCTTTTTTAGAATAAATTATATGTATTTCGGTCAGTACAAGCACGGATGTTCCATGAGATGGCAAATGCTTTATTACCCAGTACATACTGGGTCGAAACTAGCCCTGTTTTCACCCGGGGCAAGGATATATTTCGGTGCTCCCTCCTACCGCTCCCCACCATACTCACTCGATTTAAAACCATTTAACACAATTAAAAGAAAATACTTTCCTGTACTTAAGTCAATGCTGTTAATTAAAGCTTCTTATTTTTACTCATCAACACACAACGGGTGTGTGTGGTGTTGCGCTATAGGGTTATAGCGCAAGCAGATAAGCGAAATTCAGTTGTATGAAATTATTGTATTTTTCGTAATAATTTTTAACGGAATATAAAAGGTAAAAACTGTTTTCTTCATTTGTTAATCTGAAATTGCAGAAGTGGGCGACATATAAGAAATGAGACATACATTTAAACTTCAAGCCATTCTTAAGTTTATGTGTTTTGGTTATAAATTGGTATTCATGTAGTACTTTACTATTTCAGTTGGTAACACATTGAAAACAAATACAATTTTTACCTTTAGATACTAAATTTACTAACAGTCTAATTTTTTTTTGTACCAATTGTCCATGATTTTGTGTGCAGAGTCTGATAAACACACAATGTTTTTTCGACCAGAAACATTGGATACGGTACTATAATGCGGTCTTTAAAGTACTCTTTTAGCTGATATTTTAAATGTTTATCAGAATATAAGTTTTCTTTCCCTGAAAAGTCAGTCATGATTTCTTGTAATTCTGTAACAGTGTACTGGCTTCATTTCCTTGTTCAATAGTTTTACAAAGTAATAAAAAGTTGTCTTCGTCCATCCTCGGTCTAACTACAGCGTGTTGGCCTGATGTTGATTTGGGAGGGAAAAGTATCATGACATTGTTTATGGTAACGTGCCTCAGGTAACTCTTAACATAACACTCCTTACTCTTTCCTCCCATTCATCATTTCGCTCATCAAATATTTTAAGTAAATTTTATTTTATTTCTATTGTTGCTACAAGACAAATTTCCTTCCTACGATGCACAGCTCACTTTAAATTAATTACTGCGCTTTTTTCACGAATGATGCAATTGGTTTTAAAATCAAACTTCTGGCAAATATTCCGTAGAAAAGTTCTTAAAGTTGAGTGAATTGATTCATCGAGTCTTTCTGATGATGAGGTTGCGGCTGTAATACTTGTTGGCCTCTGTGTACAAGAACTGTTGTTTTCCCTTCAATTTTTTCATGCAGCCCATCCCGTCTTCTTAAACTAGCTTCGGTTATTAATTGTATACCTTTTGTATCTTCTTCAAAATTTTGGTTGCATAGTATACAAAAGAAATCAGGATTATCCATTTTAATGATGATTATCATTATTCAACACAAAAATCCAATCAATTAGAATTTAAAAAAATAGAGGAAGAATAATAGTATTTCGATCGAAATATAGTTAAATAAAATTTTCAGGTACCTTCAGATTAAACAAAGAGAAAATGTCTTCTTTTTAAAAGGGGATGGATTGTCACTAAACAATGTAAACCACGCAAAAAAAACCAATAATGATAACACTGGAACACTCACCAAACAACTGATTCGTTTAGCTGGGTTGACGTTGATATCCGACATTTCACACACTAACAATACACCCCCCCCCCTCCCCCAACCCAAACTTAGTAGAAATGGTGAATAACAGTTGGCGGCACGCTTTGATCTTAAATTTTCCTGACACGATAACAAGATACCCCCTCCTCCAATCCAAACTTGATAGCATTAAAATAAAATAATGATTTTATATTTAAAAATGTAATAGGTTAATACCACTTTATATAAATGTATAGAAGTTAAACTAAAATAGTGGGAGTAGAGCAGCTTACTAAGTTCCCGGCCGGGTGGCGGCCGCATAGCTCCAGTAAATAAGAAAGCAACCGGAAACGCAAGCGCTTCTCTCTATAACCTTATCTAAACAGTGCAATTTCTTGCAGCTGAGCGCTTTGACATTGCCTCAAACCATTTTATAAATCCATCTTTTGTAATTAAGTGCTGAAAAAAAAAAACTGAATATTCTTTATAAAATTTCGGATCCGGCTTGCAAATTACTTTTCATTATTAATGTTTTATTGTGTTAGGAAAAAAATTCAAACTTTGTACTTACAAAATGTCAATTACATAACAAAAGAAGAACATAAAAAAAATCTAAAATGCAAAACGGATGCGTATTGTAATTGTGCTTAAAATGAGACCTTGCAAACAATTTTATGATAAAAAATAAATGTTTTGAAATTTAACATTGCTCTTATGGGATAAAAATCCAAGATGGCAGCCACTACAGCAGACCCTTAAATGGCAATTGCTTGCGTCTATATTCAGGAAATGTTGTGTTAAATTATATCGTTGGAAAGCTTAAAAGATGCACTACAAATTTTATTTAAAGTATTTTTTTAAATTACCATCAGCAAAAGAGTTATAAAAGAAAAACTAAAGAAAAAAAATATTTTTCAAAGAAAAAAATCGTTTTTTAGCAAATAGCTGCTAAACTGTTGACCCTAGGTAAAACTACCAAGATACCTTTTTTAAAGACAATCACTTAATGAAAACAATTACATATAGAAGTTACGCATTGGGATATTAACAACGGAGATATGAAGCAAAACCTAACTGCTTGAAAAATGAACTTAAAATGGGGGTGGGGGGTTAGCACAAAGGGGAGGGGTGGGGACTTTTAGGAAAATGTGCCTATTGGTGAGTTTTAACAACTGACAAAAATTCAGCTTGTCTCTAATTTCTTCCGACACACGGTCATTTTTCGCCTTCATTGCCTGGGCTAGTCCTTCATCATTAAATCAACTTCTTTTTTTTCATTAAATCTTCGAGCTTTTTGGGCAGTAAAGGTAAATTAATAATGTCATCAAAAGAAATAGACGATGGAACTGTGTAGGATACGTTTTTGAGAGTTTTGTTTAGTTGATAATATCATTTAGTGAAATAAATTTATAAACTAAACATTTTGAAGTATACAGTTTAATTATACATTTTTTTTATTAAATTTTATTTTTGGGTAATGCACATTAACCATAATATTCGTAAATTCCTATTCAACGTAGGACTGATTTTGTTAGCAGTCTTGTAGTAGGAACATAAACACTGGTGTTTTCTAAAAAAATTTAAATTGATATATATTTTATACACTTATATTTAAAACTAAATTACACAACTTTTGTATATTTTGAAAAAAAATACAAAAATGTTTCTTAAGTGTTATATAACTTTATTTATAGGATTTTTAGTAAAATTCGTCAGACGTTTAGACAATTTCTTTCATTTTGTAGTATCTGATTCCAAAATATAAGGTTACATTAAATTTTCAAGTGTACAGTTCAATTCTATTATTTATTTTCTACAATTTGTTAAATACAATTTCATTTTCGGGTAGAGCCTGGTAAATTTTCAAAATAGGTATAATTTTACTAGCGGTCTTGTAGTAGGAACATAAAAACTGGTGTTTTCTAAAACATTTTAAATTGATTTATATTTTTATACACTTCTATTTAAAACTAAATTACAAAAATTTTGTATATTTTGAAAAAAAATACAAAAATGTTTCTTCAGTGTTATATAACTTAATTTTTAGGATTTTTAGTAAAATTCGTCAGACGTTTAGACAATTTCTTTCATTCTGTAGTATCTGATTCCAAAATATAAGGTTGTATGCAATTTACAAGTTTACAGTTCAATTCTATTATTTATTCTCTACAATTTGTTAAAATACAATTTCATTTTTGGGTAAAGCCTGGGAAATTTGTCAAAATATGTCCAATTTTACTAGCGGTCTAGTAGCAGGAACATAAAAACTGGTGTTTTCTGAAAACTTTTTTTGAAATTGGTATATATTTTTATACACTTCTATTTAAAATAAATTACAAAACTTTTGTATCCTTTGAAAAAATTACAAAAACGTTTCTTCAGTGTTATATAACTTTATTTAAGAACTTTTGGTAAAATTCGTCAGACGTTTAGACAATTAAATTTCTTTCATTTTGTAGTATCTGATTCCAAAATATAAGGTTGTATGAAATTTACAAGTTTACAGTTCAATTCTATCATTTATTCTCTACAATTTGTTAAAATACAATCTCATTTTTGGGTAAAGCATATATTCCCGGTAAATGTTTCAAAATATACCTAATTTTATTAGTGGTCTTTTAGTAGGAACATAAAAACTTTTGTTTTTTTGAAAACGATTTATGTGTATTAACTCTATTTAAAACTATATTACAAAACTTTTGTGTATTTTGAAAAAAATTACAATACAATTTTACTACTTTTTATGTAGGCCTAAAGTTGTGATTTTCCGTTACTCAATATATTTTTTAGATGCACATGTGAATTTTTCAGACCTTTTTCTATAAAAAAGCTATTGAACAATATAACAAATATAATAAAATAAAAGCTTTTGGATTGGGATGTAATTACTATATTTGGCGAATTTGTAACAAAATGCTTGCAAAACGGCAAAAAATCCTGG
Organism: Philaenus spumarius; assembly: GCA_018207615.1. Classification (NCBI taxonomy): domain Eukaryota; kingdom Metazoa; phylum Arthropoda; class Insecta; order Hemiptera; family Aphrophoridae; genus Philaenus; species Philaenus spumarius. The sequence goes on from JAGFPH010001558.1 coordinate 143,216, forward strand.
CAAATTCACGACCGCTTCCAAGGTTAACATCTGTGATATTATTACTGCTTTTTAAATTGCATCGAATTAAATATAAAAACAATTGAACATGTTAAAAACCAAATCGAACAAATAATTGCAATAATGCTTTATCATTTGAAAAATTGTAACTTTTAACATATAGAAAATAAAGTTCTTCTCTTTTTCCGGCTGTCCGTGTCTGGGCAGGAGCCTTCGGCTCGGCGCCTCCTCCATGCTGGCATCCAGGGCACATGCCCCTGCTGCCCCCCTAGTTCCGGCCCTGAGTTTAAACTATACGTAGACTAAAGTTGTTTGAGGATGGGGTGCGCTACTCTAGCCTTAAATTGTACAACAGGTTGACAGACAATATAAAGGAAGTGCCTTGTATTAAACATAAAAAAAAAGAGATTGAAACTTATACTGTGCAGCGGAAATTTTACTCGGTGGAGTAGTACCCGACGTTTTAAATAGCTGATACAGTTTTTGAATGTTCATTTGTAAGATGTGAACAGAAGTTTTATTTGTAGGCTTTTATATTTTGTTGTGCGTGTGACAACTAAAATGTTTACTGCAGCAATGCTAATTGTACACCAAGTGAGGCTAGTAAAACAAACAAAATGGCTTTTATGATTTGTAAAAATAAACTATTACACTTCTTGACTATTGACACGTTTAGGTGCCAAAACAAATTACAAACAATAAAATTACTATTAATTTTGGAATTGGTGAATTATATACCAAAACAACAGATGGGAGATGTAAAACTAGTGTGATTTTAGTCTTCTTTAGAAAAACCAGTTTTAGAGCGTTTAGCATGTATTCAGTTAACTAATTTACAAAGCTAATTCTAAAATTAATTTCTTGAATTCCAGTGTCTAAATCAAATTGAAGCAATGACGAAATAAAGTGCAAAGGTTTTTGGTCGTCAAGCAGAGGTTGATTGATTACTCAAAATGATGACTTGATCAAATAATTTAGATAATATTCAATGGGCCTATAAACCTATTGCATTTGGGGCAAAGGTAAGTTTGACTAAAATTTTCTTGACAGTATGTAATTGCAATTTATTTATTACGACGATAAAACAATTACACAATCTAATTCCGTTTAAAAGAAATATGTTTGCCATAGGTATTGTTTCTTTTAGTAATTAAAATGCTACGATGAATAACAGAAAAAGATAAACTGAAGCGTGAAGCATAATTTAAAGGGACCGAAGATTTTTAAATGCATGCTTTTATATCTGGTTTGCCATGTACTGAGTTGGCAGTTTGCCAAGAAGGGTCGGTCCTATTGTTAATGCCCCTAGCAGGAAGGGAAAAGTAAAAGCTATATCATTTGTATAACGCTGTTTATTCAGCTCCTGAGTTAGAAAAGGAAAATTGCAGTTCTACTCAGATTTAACAGAAACGGAAAATTTTATGATATTTATTCTGTTAATATTTTAAAGTGAGCAGTTAGGCCTAATGCGTTCTGGCTAGTTTGGTTGTTTTCCATATTTTTTAAAATCGGTGTTTTGTTTTCGTCATAAATCTTTGACACGTTCACTGCTAAGGACGCACATGTGAGCTTGCCACTGAACACTGTGAGAAGCGGGCGACGCACAGTGCATTACGTGCTTCGCAAGCCAATCCCCGTATTTTGAGAATTTTCAATACACAGAGCATTGCCTGCTTCTCATTCCCATTTTAAGCCTATGAGCTGTGGACGCACATGTGCGTCGGCTTTAAAATATTAGTGATTATTACGTAGAAAGGTTAAAAATAAAAAAATAAAGTAATTTCTCCTCATTCAGGATATAAATATAAAAAACAAAATGTCAGCTCCTAGCATAGGAAATACGAAATTTTGTGTAGCAGTGAAAGTGTTAACAGCTGTGGATCAGACTGATTTGAAACTCTCTAGAATATTTTGTAAATTTCAACTTTTGATTGTAGACAAAAATGTAATCAGTTGTGTAGATCTAATACAAACGAGAAGTAAGCAAGAAGTTAAGATTAAAATTAAGAATATAGGCTGCACAATGGGCAGGGAATAACGTCATATACATTTTCTAAAGGATTAGAAATACCACAACTATAGTAATTATCAGGGCCGTCGCGTGGTATGTAGGCGCCCAAGGCAAGGCTTAAATCGGCGCCCCACCCCCGGTAAAACTCGTAATTTTGTTCGTTCCAGTTTTGATTCGGGAGGATGATACCCTAGCTCTTTAGAAGCACTCCATTATCCTCCACATATGGACCCGCCGAGTTCCTGACTGGAAAAACGGCAGCTATTATAAATAACAGCATCAATGATCACCCATCCTCCATACTACATATTTTATATTCATATACTAAGATTTGATTTATTTTTTATTTATATACAAAATACAGTCTTTGATTTTTCATTATTTGTTCTTGTCTTTGGTGCTCTTTTTTGTCGTTTATAAACAAACTTCAAACATTGAAAGGCATTCTCCTGGGTTTTGCATGAGCAAATGTTCTCAGAATTTCTCTAAAGTCTAAGTTTTTTGCAGTGTCTATTGCTAAAATGGCGAGAGAGTTCAGCCTTTCCTGTGCCATTGTAGAGCGCAAATAAGTTTGTATAACCTTAAGCTTACTAAAGCTTCGTTCGGCACTATAGTCTGTAAGAAGTAACCTGTCCTCTGGATCGCTCGACCCCAAGCCCTCGCTTCCGACCGCAGCTGATTCCTTAATGTGTCTCGCTTCTGAATCCCCACTAGGAAATTAACTTTCTTTTCATGATCATAATTTGCAAATTTCCATCGAATATTTAAAAAGTAGATGAAAAAATAAGAAGAATGATACCAAACACGAAATAATTTGGTAAAAAAAAAACAAACAAACAATATAGGCTCAGCCTGTTTGTGTGCGGTAACAATCGAGTTGGTTTTGTGTAACGATATTAAATTCAATGTTGTCAAAAATGTATACGTAACAATATTATTAAATAATACAGTATTTAAATATAGTTTATTAGTTGTATGATTTTCAAGCAACGAATGTCACAAGGAAAGCTTGTGTTTCACATCATTACGGTACCACCACTTAGACATTGGACTATCGGATGTGTGACTCAGAGTGGCTAATATGTTTCCGTGAAGTGAAGTGAGTAATTAATAGTTTAAAAATTTCCAGTGGTTAGGATAACGATGCAAAAATATTAATAACACAACCTGTTTATTTCATACTAATAATATGTTCAGAAAATACATTAATCACGAAAACGTATGCGCGTGGTATAGTTGCGGACAACCTAACTCTGAACCAAAAGGTTAGGTAAGAAAAGGTTAGGGTCTTCCGCCCACCCGACCCTAATTAGTGACGCTTGGCTGCACTCAATGAGAACAAGTACTAGGTACCTAATACCAAAAAGTCAGTTAAATTATTGACCAAAATTATTAAAAACCATTATCATATTACGTTTTGTATTTAAATTTCGATTATTTTTATACTAAATTTGATGTAAATCGGACAATTTTGACCAACTTGTACCGCCAAACTAGTTTTTCTTTTTAAAACTAACTTTGAATGAACAGTGGAACTAAAATACAATCCATATAAAAACGTGAGCATATCGAGGGACAAAAAATACCCGATATGCTGTAAATAAATTATACTGTAATGATGTGAAATATAATCTTTCTTTGTGGCATTCGTTGCTTGGAATTTTTAGTAATATTTAATTAACACAAGCTTTAAATATTAGGCCTACTGAGTGTTTGTAGAGGGGGTTGATTGTTCTTGGAGAATCCCCTGCTTCCAGCCTTCTTTATCACGTCTTTGTTCTTTTTGAGATTATAAAATTCTACACAGTCGATTCTGTAGTTGTACAGGATTTTAAACCACCAACGTTGGTGTTCCTATTGTCTCCACAAAATTACACACATTTAATTTTTATCGAGAACAAACATTTTAATAGTATTCAAACAAAATGTTGAAATTTCGACAGATGTTTCATTTTATCGTGTCGTATTTCGTTTAGTCAAGCGAAATAAAAAAAGTATACACAATTTCATAAAATCTATTAAAAAATGAATTTGTTATGACAAAAAACCGGGACAATCCCTGTTTTCCGGGACGTTTGGTCACACTACCCTTTACCTAAAACGGATTTAAACTAAAGGACTTCTAGGACTTGCAGTTGCAGGGTATTACAGGTAATTTATCAAAGCTTTTGCAAACATAACAAAGTACTTCACTAAATGTTTAAAGGAAGACGCTAAAATAGATATAAATAAACAAGTGGTATTGATTCTGTTAAAACAATCAGTATTGTTGTGAACAGTGTAAAACTGTATCTACAATTCAATGAACATATTACAATACCTTGATTTTGAGAAAGAATGTTATATAATTACTGCAGACGCAAGCAACTTTGCAGTTTTAGCTATATTAAGTCAAAGGAAGGAGTTGATTTAGCAATAGCCTATGCAAGCAGAACACGAAAAACTAGTGAAATTAATTATCCCACAATTGAAAAAGAGTTACTGGCAATCGTATGGACCACCAAATATTTCAGACCTTAATTATTTGGAAGAAAATTCAAAATATACAGAACACAAACCATTACATGGTTATTTTCAGTAAAAAAGCCAAATTATAAATTATTAAGATAGTTTTTAAAACGGAAAGACTTTTATATATGAAATAAAGTATGAGCGTGGTAAGCTTAATCAGATGCGTTATCAGAAATGCAGTTGAACTTATATTAACTGAAAAGGCATCAACAAATAATAAATTAAGAAAATATTGATACGGATTTGGAAGAAGCAGTATAACTTAAGTTATGATAACATTTTCCAGAACAAGATGATAACGAATAAATAATTATTAACCTGGACGAAAATGAAGATACTGATCAGACAGTATACATTCAAACTTCGAAAGAAACACACAAGTGAACATTCAGAAGAATCAATAAACTTAAGAAAGTATCAAAATATACTTTCATTAGCCAAATATCAATAGAAAAAGTAATAATACAAAAAATATTTCTAAAATTAAATGAGACTGTTAATTGAAATTTCGCAAAATAATTTCTAACTAAATGTTAATAAATAACTAATTGTTAACCTGGACGAAAATGAAGATACTGATCAGACAGTATACACTCAAACTTCGAAAGAAACACACAAGTGAAAATTCAGAAGAATCAATAAACTTAAGAAAGGATCAAAATAGACTTTCAATAGCTAAATATCAATAGAAAAAGTAATAATACAAAAAATATTTCTAAAATTAAAATGAGACTGTTAATTGAAATTTCGCAAAATAATTTCTAACTAGATGTTAATAAATAATTAGTACCAAATTAAAAATATAATTTATATTTTGAAGTTTACTTTAAACAAAATTCGAAACTTAAGAAGTTCCAATGCGAAATTATTGGATGATACGGACCTTGACGAAATGCAAGAAATTATAAATAATTATCATGACTGTAAAACAAATCATAGAGGCATTGCAGAAAATTATAATCAAATAAAGCGCAGTTTATATTGGCCCAACATTAGAGATAGTGTACAAAAACTTATCGACGACTGCGACATTTGTTTACAAACTAAATATGAAAGATTTCCATTGAAAACAGAATTAACACTTACGCCTAAAGAATTAAGAGAGATGGAAATATTACGACTTATTGACACTGAGGCATTTGATAAGGCAAAGTTTATGCATTGATTGACTTATTTTCAAGACACCTGCAAACAATGTAAATGACTGTAAGCATGCTATAGAAATAAAAGTGACAAATTGATATTTAATTTTACCAGCAACGGAATCTCAGAAGTCATAATTTCTGTTAACGGAAACGAATTTAATTGGAATAACACAATATAAAATTCACTACGTTTGTACGCAATACCCAGCATCCAACGTGTTATTTAGTGGAACATATTAGTCTCCTAAATAAACAACCGGAATTTAAAAATAGCACTATTACAAAGAAAATGAAGTATGCTGTTTTTAGCATAAAACAATTAATCCAACAATACCTCTAGAAATATTATTTGGACATATAATGCAAACATATTTTTGACGTAATTTATTTGTATAAAACGAGATTATTTGTGATTTTGAAAACTCACAGATGAAAATAATTGCATGAACATATAAAAGGTGTAAGTCACAAAAATAAACAAAATATTGGAAAAAAACAATTTCAAATAAAGAACCACACCAGAAATTCGTCAAAAAATGTATGTTAAAATAATAATAATAATAATAATAAAAAAAAAAAAAAAAACAGTAAATATAAAAACATATAACAAAGAAGAAAAATTATTCCTTTTATTCCAGAAAGGAAAACTGAACAAATTGAAACTAGACATTATAATAAAAAAATCTGTCAAATATTCTTCTCCTTATATTCTAGGTACACTGCACATAGTACCTAAAGTAAACGCAGTTGAAATTAAGAATATTACTAAACACATAAAAGTTGTTCCGTTTGAGCTTGGTACGGCAAAACTGAAAACATCAACCATTCTTTGTCCAAAATTTTAACTATAAAACTTTATTCTTCAGTTAAATAAGTTGATCATTGTTATAATGAAATGTTTTTATTCAAAGTATCAGCATTGTAATGTAAGTATTATATTATGTAAGAAAATAGAATTGGTAACAGAAAATAGCGATAAAATAAGATATATAAGGAACTATGTCAAATACATTAATCACACCATAGGAGTATTAAAAGAAATAAACGGTACCAGGAACTGGTACATACTTTCTTACAAACATATTTAAATTACTAAACAGATTCACTGTGACAATAATTGTAGGAGGGGTAAGAGAGGTGATATTAAAATAGGAGATTAACTAATAAATACTATTATTATTATTAACTAGAGAGAAAACTATTCGATAGATTTCGAACAAATTTGCACCAAACACGTCAATTAGGCCTGTATGGATGCATGAAAAAAGGTTTTGAAAATTTTTTAAAAAAACTCACTTTTCTGCCAAAAAACCCCTAAAAATCAGTTATTATTTTTATTATTAGCTAAACGAGAATTTTTAGAAAGATGCTGTTTTTTGCATATGGTAGGGTAGGCCTACATTAAGAGCTACAAATAAGCCAAATTTTATCAAAATCGTTAGAGCCGTTTTTTTATTAAAAAATAATAACTGTTTTTTCGGGGGGTTTTGGCCAAAAAGGGGGTTGCTTTTCAAAGGGGGTTTTTTCGTGCATCTATACAGGCCTAATTGACATGTCTGGTTCAAATTTGTTCGAAATCGATCTAATAGTTTTCTCTCTAGCTTTGTATACATACAGACAGACATTTTATAAAAACCACTTTTTGGACTCAGAGGGTCCCAAAACGGATATTTCCACAAAAATCTCAACATCGATTTTGTTTGCGATCACTATACTTTCTCTACACTATAGTGAGAAAGTAAAATTATGAATCATTATGTTTAAAAAATTAAAACAACATTCATTTCAGGTAACTTAATTTCTTGTTGGCTAAAAATATGAAAAAATAATGGAAAATCAAAACAATATATTAAATCAAATTGAGTCTCAATATTCTATTGTAAGTGAAAAAGTTAGTGATCAAATAATAGTTTAGGAATATTCTAAAACAACTAAATATTGTATACAATGTTATATTACAGTTAGTACAGGATATTGAAAACTCATTAACATTTTGCAAATTACATCCAAGTGTAATATCTGCACAGGAATTATTTAAATCAATAAATAAGATAAAACTTTATTATACAGTTAGATTATCAATAGATATTAAATTAGAGAACATTTGTTAAACTGAAATTTATTAGAGATAACATTGTAAAATTAGATATGAATAGACGGTATCAGGAAACTGACACATACTTTCTCCCTCATTATAGGAACTTAATTTTTTATTTTTAAGAGTAATTTTCCCATAAAAACCCTTAAAATAACGGAAAAACCAACTTTTCTCAAAAACGGCTCGAACGATTTTGATCAAAATTTTACAGTTTATAGTACTTTAGGTCCCTAATAAACTATAAAATTTTAATCAAAATCGTTAGAGCCGTTTTTGAGAAAAGTTGATTTTTCCGTTATTTTAAGGGTTTTTATGGGAAAATTACCCTTAAAAATAAAAAATTCACAAAAATGAAAAAAACGCCTGGAGATACCGTGGATTAATACCTCCATACCAAATTTCATCAAAATCGGACGACTGGTTTAGGCTCTAGGTCTGATAACATCCACACAGACACACAGACACACAGACACACAGACACACAGACACACAG
>JAGFPH010001558.1:155582-202664 GCA_018207615.1 Philaenus spumarius
AATAACATGGTTTGTTTCCTATACACTGTCAATAACATGGTATACAGTGTCAATAACAAGGTTTGTTTTTTATATACAGTCAATAACATGGTTTGTTTTTCAATATCCTTAGTCTCAGTTAAGCTGTTTCGTAAGTGCATGGTACTAGTGTTATCATGGTCGGCCAGTTAATTTACAGAAAATTTATAAATATTGTGTTTTTTCTCTACTGTTAGTTTCAGTTAGTAAATTATCATCTAGAAAAGCTTATAATAATATCAGTTTATGGGTTGATTTTATCTCTAGCATATTAAAAAAATGTCAACTAATAAGACGAGATATGACAAAAATCATATTTATGTTGTTTGAAACTTCATAGACAGGCGTGTGTTAAATTAAATTGATTACAAAACTCATCGTATTGGAAATAAGAAGCAATCTGTAATCGCTCACAAAAAAGTAATGAGATTTTTTCTTTCCTAGCAGGGAAAATTGTAAACAGAACAATAATAGATCCTTAAAAGCTATCAGGACAAAAACCCGATAACCAATTTGATTGTCCGTTAGAAGGAAAATGCAATAAGAGAAGGGAAAAGATGTAGAGGTAGAAGTGGTAGAGGGGGAAACAGAAGGGTTGTGAGGTCGCCATGGTTACGATGCCTTGAGACAAGCTCTTAGAGTGCAGTGGTTTGGAAACGTTTTAAGTATGCATCTCTGTCACTCAATTCCACTCATTGATACCTAAACTACAGTATTGTTGAATCAACTCCATTGTTCTCTCCACCATATCGGTACCCTCTTTATTCTCTGTTATTGCTTGCCAAAATCTTATTATGCCCATGAATACGTTTAACACAAAATTATGTACGTTTACCTAGAAAACAGAATTATCAGGAAATACAAAAAACTATATTCCTTGATTGTGTGTGAAAGGTATGTATTTTTGTCATAGAGTGATTAGCATGTATTATTAAGTATACTTTTAATGTTTGTCAATCTAACAGATACAATAAATTAATTGCTGTTTAAAAAAATTGTTAAAGGAATCTTTTAGTCTGTTGGATTACAGTTCCATACAAATAAATTCCGTATTATTACATAACCACATTACTTAAAAAATATTCTTCTGTACGGTTTAAAGCAAAATGACTTTTAAACTGGCCACATCTGTTTGAAGGCATTTAGGTTTTCTATTATTTAACAAATGTAAAGTAAGTAAATGAAACATTTCAGCGGAATATGGGAAGTAGGCCTACTTTGAATGGTTCTCTCAAACTAAGGGTGAGTTTATAGACGCAAATTATCCCTTATATACATCATGGAGAATGTGTAGTACTTTATATTATTAAAAAACTTAAACGGAGGATTTTATAAATTTGAAACTTTTGGAAGTATCGTAATGTTTGGGCTTTAAAATTGGTACATTTGTCATAAAGCCACTAAATTGGTTCTTCCAAAATAAAGGAAAGTTCTTACAAACAAGTTCTCCCATTTAAATAACGTGGCATATATTTTTTTTAAAAATACTGTAATATTTTTTATTTTTACGGTTTTCAGTAAATACATAGTGTAAAACATTTAAAATAACGACGCACTGAGCCGGTAAAGAAATTATTTAGCGAATTAGTGTATATAATGCATAACAAGATTTATAGAATTGAACTATTGAAAGTTGGCGAGTTGAATATCTAGCGTTGCCATTTATAAAGCCGCCAATTGTCATTTTTACTGACTATAAAATCAAATTTTCATAACAAATCGACCAAATAAAGAATTTTGTGATTATTTATAAGTAAACAAAGACAAATTACAAAGCAACAAACGTTGAAACTTTCGTCCCCACAACCACTGCTATTGCGTTTCATTTATAATTAAGAGATTCATAGAAATCACAGTTCATTGGGTTGAATATGCTTTACTTAGTTTAGCATCAGAAGACTTTGTTAACTTGGTCAGATTAATATTGGTTGTTATTCAATGTTATTTAGTTTGAAAGTATGTGCTTCTCTTACAACTAACTGTAAACCTTCAAGTTTAACTGATAGACTGTTTTTGAAAAGTGAGGATCTATTGTATCTTTCATATTAGATAAAAGTATTGTTTATTACTCTAACCCTTGGACGGAGAGGTTCGACACGATGCATTGTCATCATCATTCTGAATTTGTCTCAACAGTTACATTATTTTTAAGTTTTACTACCAGAGAATATCACTGGACAGGAAATGCATAGTTAATGTTTTTAAAAATAAGAAGATCGTAGAAATTATTAACAATCAACTAATTAATAGTATTGAAGTTGATGTAATGTCATTGTATGGATGGGTGCTATTAACAAAATCCTTGCAAAAACTAAACATGTATCTTACATGAGCTGTTTTTGTTTGTTTGTTGGATACGATTATTAACAAGAGTTGTTTTTATAGACTCATATTATGTTTAACAATGGCGTTTCAAATGGCCTGTGTTATATTTTTAGAAATAACTAATGCAGAAAATCCACAGATTGGGAAAGTAATGAAATTTCCCTTTATCTCAATTTAGATTTTTCGACAAACGCTGTTTTTACAATTGCACTAACACAAACATTTGTTCAATGGTATTTATTTAAAAGACTTCCCATTTATTAAATAAAAAGGAGAGGGTTTGCAAATGATTTTATTATGTAGTTTGTTTGTCCTATTTAACGAAAGGTTAGTAATTAAAACAAAGAGTTTCTATCAAAACCTTTATCAAAGTACTTGCCCACCTTAATTTCTCTATGAACTTTATTATAGCTTACCATCTTGACACTATTAACTAAGTTTATGCTACTTTCGAATTCGGATGATAGTCAAAAGTTTCACATGGTAAGCTGTAAGTTTGTGGTACAAAATACCTGTTCCATAGTAAGCAATACATAACGCATACCCAGACTAGTATGGTAAGAGGGCGGAAATAAAGCAACCGGTGGTTGACCCCCTTTAAAGCTGACATCATATGTCTAGTTATCTTCTGATTTCGATTATTTTGCAACACTTTCTGCAATATTTAAGTAGGAACCAATGGACGTATCACGTAGTTTGTTTTAACACAACACCATTGTCTTCCGTGAGTGGAATGGCATAGTAACGGCCATTTAGTAAGTAGAAATGTTGCATTTGGTGTTGTTTGTTTTTAATAATTTTATTGATCTAAGTGGGGAATAAAACTATGAGATATTATTATTTACTGGTTTTGTAAAATTATTTGTTTTGGTGCTCCCTGAACCCAAAAAAGTGGTTTTTTGGTGATGTCTGTTAGGTTGTGTACAGAGCTGGAGACCTTACCAACGGTCCGATTTTGATGAAATTTGGTATGTAGTTGTAGTTCTGGAATATCTCCAGGCGTTTTTTTATTTTTACATATTTTTGATTATTAAGGGGTTTTACCCCCCAAAAATGACCAAAAAAACGAGGAAAATCATAATTTCCTAAAAACGGCTCTAACGATTTTGATAAAATTTGGCTTATTTGTAGCCCTTAATGTACCCTACCATATGCAAAAAACCCATCTTTCTAAGAATTCTCGTTTAGGTAATAATAATAACTGATTTTTGGATGTTTGGGTGTGTGTTACATGCATCTAATATTTTCCATGGTATGTCCATCTTTTCCAATTCTAAATAACCACCTCCTATGCTACTCTTGGGTATAAAGATTCAACTGGGAGAAAGTATGTGGCAGTTATCTGGTACCGTTTATTTAAATATAATAATGTATAAGCCTATATGATATGAAATCTTCTTTAGGAATACTTTCATTTGATACAACAAATTTCAGGCGAGTGTTTATATTAGAGACTATTGACTAGTCGTTCAGATATAAAGTATATATTTTAAGTACTGTATTTGAATAGTGATGAATCAATTAAAATCAAATACTACTAATTGATTCAACCGTTCTAAAGTTACAAAGGTACAAATTGAACTAACTTAGATAGAAAAATACACCTCCAACTTTTAAAATCGCAATTTTTTTAATCATTTTGCAACTTATTTAATTTAAAAATTTGAAACTCATTATTATTTGAAGTAAAAATTTCTTCCAAAATGTTCGAAAAACTTGTGGAGGGATTTAAAGTAAATAAATATAACACAATGAAATAATAAATTTACATAAAAAATGTTAAACTTTTATGTGATTAATTACTTATTCTATTACTATGTTCAAATAAACTGAACGTAAAGAAATGTATTTGTAAGCAGGGAAATATTTTGTAGTACACAGAACGTATACACTGCAGTACCAGAGAACATTAAATGATTAAAATTCTCTACCATCCCTTGACAGTATAATCAGACTTAGTGTACACGTGTTGATCAATATGGGATGAGGGGATGATTTACTCTACCCTTATATAATCTGTTCACTGAAAGTTATAAATGTAACGTATTTATTGTTTTAAAATCTATTATGCGATTTCATTAAGTTAATGCATTACAAATTTGAAAGAAAATGTACATAAATACGATGTTTTAAAGAGGATTGGTGTAGCTTTATAATTAACTAGCTGGCCCGATCTGGCTTTGCACGGATAGACAAATTAAAGTTAAATGTACTTTAACAAAAAAATATATCAATAAATATATTACACTATGTATTTCTTATGGGGATTTTTAGTAACTTTGACCCCCAAACCCTCCAAATATTTCAATTTTTTTTAAAACCTTTCTTAGCGAGCACCTAGGGCCCTAGAGGAAGCTACGAACCAAATTTCATTCCAATCCGTTTTTGAGATTTCGTGATGAGTGAGTGGTATTTGAATTATATATATGCATATATAGATTTATTTATCTCGTTCAAGACGACACATTTTCAATACGTTTTGATTTAGATCATAAATACATATTTTTACGGAACAAATATTTTGAACAAGCGATGGATTACTTTCGGGAATAAGAACATGAAGAAAAAACAGTTATTTATAATTGCAACTATAACCTTTTTGCAAACCCTTTTTGTTCTTTTTTAAATCCAATTTTTACAGAAAAAGAAACAAATTTCGTTCTTACCAAAAAATGTTAGATAGGCCCTAATTATTTTGTATTATAATATTAGAGCTAGAGTATAATTGCCAATGGATCTCTATATGGCAATTCATTTTTTAATATTAAAAAATATATTAAAATTACAGGCTGTTCAAAATCTGAACATACTAATTTGAAACTTGCAAGCGATTCAGAGACCTTATATACTTTTACACAAATTTAGTTTACAGTATTTACATTGAAGTGTTATATGAAAGTACGTAATACAAAATTGTAGCAATCAAGTTTTTCCTATATATACGACTATTAAACTAGACTTAAAACTAAGGGGAACAAATTTCCCTTTTTGTATTGGAGCCAGATTGCTGTTTGTAATAATATTTCGTCAGAAAAATTTTCATATTTTCAAACTTTCTTACTTCAAAGAGATATGCATGTTTTAATCTGTTACAATAGTAAATTCGTATTTTGCTGTAGTTGCGGAGGCAGGATGAGTCACTTGTACATAATGGAACACATCACGTGTGCTGTATGAATAGTGAGCAAATGAATTAGTTTGTACACACTAGATTTCAACTGAAACTCCACTATTTTACACCTCAAGTGTCTAAGGAAAATATTATGTTCAAACCCAAAATGCATATGGACTCCCGTTTCAAGATGGCGGGAATAAAAGTATACAATTTTATCTGTTGTATTTTCATTTATTATAACAGAAAAAGTTTTACCTCAGAACATAAAACGTAGCTTTAAATGTCTAGCTTGGGCACTAATTTCACAATTTTTTCAATAAAAAAGTGTACAATTTCGATGAAATGATATAGTTCATATCTAGAAAACTAAAATACAAATAAAAGGTCGAGTGGGATATAAAATCAAGGGACTCCTAAAGCTCAACAGTGTTTGTAATTCAATTTTGGTCAAATCTACAACCATTTCAAAATAACGGAAACAAACTGGATTTTTCTGATAAAAAGTGGAAGCAGTTTGAAAAGTGATGTTACTACAGCTTTATTTTTGTTGCTTTTGTAAATATTGTTACTAATTTATCTTCTTTACATAACCTTAATTCAGTTTGGCATCAGTTTAGTTGAAAAAAACTAACAAGTAATAAAAAAAGTAAGTATTGTTTTTTTAATAAAATATATTATTTTCTCTTTCTATTCATTGTTAGTATAAAAAAAGTATGCAATTGGGTATTTTGTAATTTTGCTTAGGTTTGCACTTACAGTGGCAAAATCAATATTTTAAAATTTCAATTGTTTACTATAGGCCTAGTAAAATTGTGATTTATAAAAATTCAAACCTTAGCTTGTACTTGATCTAGAGTTAGAAAAGGGGGTGATTGACTTTTTATGTAGGTAGATCTGTTATTTTCTGCCAATTTGGTAATTGAAATAGTTTATTTTATATTTAAATATACAATTTATCGGGCAATGGTTTTATTTTCAGTTCTATGACAATAATTAGTTTATCTTATATTTTTGTCACACATTATCACATTGCATTTAATTTGGATTCGTTACATTTATATTGAATAAATTTAACTTTAAAAGCAATTTTGTTGGCATTGAGTCGATTCAGGGATAAAGTTGAAAAGAAACGAATGTTTAACAGACGGTCTTGTTTAGGGTTTCAAAGATAAACTTTGTTAGTCGAGCAACAGGTTGGTTAAATCGAAACTTGAGGAGGTGTAGTTTGTTTACTCAAGTTCAGTGTGTTCATTAATTACTTATTTTGGAACATTAGGATTCAGTAAAACTAAATGAATTGTTTTTTTTTTTTAGTAAGCATTTCTGGGCTAATTTGTACTTGGATTAAGATCTTTTTCTAGATTTGTGTCGTGTAATATTTTTTTTAGAAAATTGGCGCACAAAATTCCTCTCTGCACGTTATCTGTTTAAAGCTACTGCATAATAAAAAGTTGACATGTGTCCAACCACTATTATAGGCCTATACTGTTTTCATATAAGTTATTATTTATAGATCAACGCATGTAATAAGTAGCTAAAGTCTAGAAAAATACAAGTATAAAGCAGGCTAGATACTTTTAATATAGAAATTTAATAGTTTCAAATACGATGGTTTCAAAATCCTGCCATTCCTGGAGTAAGGAAATAAGTTAACTGCTCCCATTTTTTACCTATTATTGCTACTTCATTAATTGTAAATACAATTTACAATCATATAAAATTAAATTTGACAACCAGATTTCCCATATTGCTCATTATATTAAAATAACTTACCTACTTAAAACTTCAGATTGAGTGTATTTTTTCACATAGCTTTAGCATTAGACAGGATTTATTTATTTTCTAATGGGAATTATTTTTATAATGTGTACCATTTAAAGTTTTATATATTATATCTATAAAAAAAGGAATGAGACGAAATTAAGGTAAGTATTATAGGTAAATTACAACTTTTCTTGAATATTGTATTTAATGATATAAAATTAATAATTTTGTAGAAGTTCCAATGATGAAATACTTCACACATAGCTTTGAAAAGGTTTAAGTTGAAGAAGGCTTATTGTACAACACAGTGTTTACGATTGCGTTAAGTTGTTTTAAAAATAATTAAAATGTTTTGGTACGTTTCAAAATAAAAAAATAAAAAAAATACTAAAACATAAGCAAACAATGGACAAGGGCTATGTTAGTAAATGTTTGAAAGGAAATTAATCTTATTACAGTATTAGTAAATGGTAAAAATCATCTTTATTCGTTACTGGTTTAAAAATAAATTGATTTTAAACGATGTTTTACTTAAGGAAATTTGTATTAATCTTATTCTAGATTTGATGTTTTAATGATGCAGATATGCTTAGAAAACTGTGCAATTTGTGCGGGCAATTTATGTGATAATTGTATTTAACTTATGGCATGATTTACGTGATACAACAATATTTTAAAACATACTTTGACAAAATGTATTAATTTAAATGCTTGATATTTCAAAGGCGAGAGTATTAAATGATTCGTCAGCAGGAATATTAGAAAAATCGCAACAAACATAAACTTTATAAGCCAGGTTTACCGCATTTAAAACTCGCATTTCAAACACCTGACAAACACTCAAATTAAATGAAATAAAATTGATAGGAAAGTAATAACACAAACTTTTCGGAATAAGTAGCTTTTAATTAGGAACCAAGTAGTTAAAATTATATTTGTATATTATGTGCATAACACATAGGTAGGAGAATACAATTTCTTTTTTTAAACACTTAGATTAGCTCTAATTGGTTGTAAATATGAAATGCATACTTACAGATTCTTAGGCGTATCGTCGTCATTATCTTTAACTGATGTTGCTTCTGTACCAGCCTCTAAGGACGTCATCACAACTCACGCACTCGCCCACACGCGCAAGTTTTACCACAATAATGTCCCAATCACATTTCTTACTGCACTGTAAACACTGCCTCGCCTTACAGACACACGGAACTGTACTTCGAGTAGTCTAGATGTTTCCTTGAGTTGTCACTGTTCATTTTCGAGGTTTAACGACGTGAACGTTCCCGCGTCTCCGAGCATAGTAATCGATGCGCGTTGAAAGGTGCCCGGCCCACGCGGGCAACACACGGTCTCTCTCTCTCTCTCTGTCTCTTTACTTTCTCTCCCACTCTGAGTTACCCCTTTCCTCTGTACTCGTAGGGATATGTATTTGCTACTATGTATGTAACGTTTAAAGTATTGTCTAGTGCAGACATGTTTAGACAGAGAGGGAGCAATAAATACCCCTCTGAGTACGATTACTGCCAGTTACATTACTTTGACTATGTAATCTGATATGAAATTGTCGAATACTTATTTCACTTTACCTTTATTACTAAACATAGGGTAATTTGTATAGGTTAGAATTTTTATGAAACACTGGAAATATTAATTAATATGTCAATATATAATTTGAACTGGCAAGCATATTACGTGGAAACTGCACCCTTACTATCTATGCATTTTATTAAATCAAGATTTTGGCCTCAGTTTGAAGGAAAAATACAGAAGTTTTTCTAATAATTTCAAAGACAAATACTTATTAACATTAGAACGGTAATGTTTGAATTTTAACCTACTTCTCATTAAAATGCCAAAGTATTGAAATCTTGCGAAAATTCTAAAAATTTTACCCACACTTTTTATGACTTTTCTCGACGTTTTCGAGGTCTCTGAACACGATAAAGCAATAAACAATTTTGTGTCCGTGTGTCTGTATGTGTGTCTGTCTTCTGACGTCTGTATGTGACGTAGTAGCAGAAAAATAATTTCTGGTGGTGCCAAAATCTTCGTAATTTTTTTGTGGAGATTTGAAAAGCTTTTGAGCTTTCTAGCGTGACACCAGCGTGACAAAAACGTCACATTTTTGAGTATTAAAATAAAACCCAGAGCTGTAGTCTCGAAAAAGTGTTCAATCTTGTTACGTTTTAAAATTAGGTTATTTTGTTAGTAAATATGTTTTCACCGAACAAAATCATAAAGTTTTAAAATGAACACATTTATTATGGTTTAATAATTACTTCATAAAGGTTACATTATTTGTTGTTTACCGTACTGGAAAATAATTCAAAACCTTGATCAGCTGTCAATTAAAAGGACGCAGTGAGACTTCATTAATAAACCAGCTGTTACTTGTAAATACAAAATGACTATAAACTCACCGGTTTGAATGCATTTACGTTTTCTATTATTTAACACATTCAAAGTGATAAATTGACACATTTAATATTTTTTGCGGAGTGTGGGAAGGTTTATTATTTTAATTGATATATTTGTTATGAGCGTACTTTATAAATGGTTCTCTCAAACTAAGGGAGAGTTTCTAGACAAACCTTCTCACATATAAATAACAAACTTAAATGGAGCAAATGATACATGTTATTTAGTTGGAGTGTCAGAACGTTTGGCTTACAGATTGGTACAGTTTGTCATGAGCCAACCTAAATAGATTCTTTAGAACCTTAGTTTTAGAACCAAGGGAATGTTCCTATAAAATAATTTCTGCCGTTAAATAAAATATCGTATTTTTTTTTAAATGGCAGTTATTTAAAAAATACAGTGTTATTTTTTATTTTCCTGTAAATCTGCTTTGCAAAACGTTTAAATTGATACTTCGTTTAACCAAACTGGTTAAAAAATAACGAAGTTATGCACGATAAAGAAATTTCTCAGCGAAATAATATATTACTAGCTGACCCGTGCGAATATTTCGCATTTAAGGAGCAGGCATAAATACATTTATTTAATTAAGTAAATTACGTTTATTTATTTACTATGGTTTAATTTGAAAACAGTTTATGACGCTTTACGTTGATTCACTTTGATTGATTTGCGTGACAGATTACACTTTCTCTTGCATATAGAATTTAAAACATTTAAATAACAGCTGTTATGTTAGTTAAACAGATTGTTAATAGATGGCGTATTTCATTAGGAACCATTACAGTGACTAGATAGAGACAGTGCGGCCATATGAAAGCGGCCGCCATGTTTATCCTAAAAGTAATGTCATCTGCTCAGAATTATAATGTAAGGAATGGTGTTGTATCTCTTTGTAATTATAAGAGAAATTACCTCTTTGTTTTTTTTTATTAAGGGGAAAATGCAATTGTTACAATTTGATATTTATATTGAAATTAAATAATAGCAATTATGTTTCTTCTTAAAAAGTGTATTTTGTTATTTCATGTAAAAAGATATAACAAATATAATATAAACAGATAAAAATTTAGGATAAAGATGGCTGCCGGCCAATAGGAAACAAGACCTCACTTGGCCGCACTGTTTCTAACTGTTCACTGTAGGAACCATATGAACTTTCTAATAGCTGTGATATTAGTTAAACAGATTGTTAATAGAAGGCGCCTTTCATTAGGAACCTTACGAAGTATTATAATAACTAAGCTGTTTGTCTACTTTCGTCAAAGCGGAGAACATAACCTTCAAAATGATGCTTAAATAACAATTTTGATGAAGAATAAGATGAGTTGTCGCTTAGCTACAAAAAACACTGCTTAGTTATCGCTTAGTGATTTTGTGTCTCATGGCTGTTTATTATGCGTTTATACGATTTTACAAATTATAATGTTGAATTTAATTGAATTGAATAGATAACACAGGTCCGATTCAGGATTATTACGTTATATTATTAGATTACAATGTGTTTCGATTTAGCGTACTAATTATCGGAAGTAATTCATATACTCAGATGGAGTTCAGGTTTGCGAAGTTCGTGACGCTTTCGGCTTAATTGATCAATTATGTAACCCTCAATAGATGAGATTATCAAGTTTCTCTGACGGCATGTCCTTCCGGTGGTGTAAGCATTCGAACTGCTTTAAATACACATAATATACGAATGTTGCCTTCTTTTAGTAAAACTTTTTTTAATTGATTGGAAAGGCTGATATTAAAAAGTGATTATTGTAAAATTTAATTTGTTTAAAATATTTGTTTTGGTTTTTATCTTTGTAAAAAATATTTCAATTACACTAATAAAAGATCGTCGATTGACTCTGCGATTAATAGCAGAAGAAATGGGTATTAGCAAAGACACAGTGCTGGGGACCATCGTCGTTCATGAAGAATTGGGAAAACGCAAGATTTGTTCACGATTTGTGAAGCACTTCCTAACAGATGATCAAAAAGCAAGACTTTTGAGGCCAGTGGCGATTTCATTGATATTTGTAACCGGGAGCGGACTTTTCTGGATGTCTTTGTCACAGGGGACAAGACTTGGTGTTACCAGTACGACCCCGAAACGAAAAGACAATCAATGGAATGGCGGTACCTTCTTCCCCGCCACAAACAAAAAGCCGCGTAGAACATCCAAAGTGAAGACCATGTTGATCACATAAATAAGGAATTCGTTCCTGATGGCCAAACGGTGAATGTCGCATTTTACTTGGACATTCTTGGCTGTACAGCTTGTCGCATCCGTTTTATGTAAGGTCACAGTAAATTATTTACTTTTTGTTTGCAAAACGGATGCGACAAACTAAACCGCCCCCCTTAAACGTTTGTTTTAGCGCAGCCGGTGTGATAGGCCACTAATTTTCCAGACCTGAAATTGGATGTTTCTGCACGGCAATACACCATCGCATACCAGCATCATTGTACGCCTCAGCGTGGCGTGACAGTTTTGCAACATCCACCGTACTCGTCAGATCTGGCGCCTGCTGATTTTTTTTTGTTCCCACGCCTTAAGAAGGCCTTGCCTTAAAGGGATGATGGTTTGCGGACGTCAAAGAGATTCAGAACCAAGCGACGGCAATTCTGAAAACAATTCTACACGAAGACTTCTTCAACAGTTTTGAGGCGCTATAAGAACGTTGTCAGAAGTGCTTTGTGTCTGTTAGAGAGTATTTTGAAGGCAAATAAAGGTATTTCTAATCTACATTCTGTTTTTATTTTTTTTATCATACCATTCATCGAACTTTTTAGACAGACCTCGTATATTGTAAATTAAATAATTAATGAAAAACGAATACGGTACAGGAAAATAAAAAGTGATTTAAGCATATATGACTGGAGCAAAAGTTTAATAATTTGAACAAATTCTAAAGTAAGCTGATCCTTGTAACTAAATCCCTGAGTAATCCCTACGAGGGTGATGCAAAGTTGCCATCAATAAATCCTCTGCCTGCTCTCCCAAAATGAGGAGTGAACGCGAGGACATGTATATTAAGGCTTTTCTAAACATTATTAGTATTTGGTCTATACTCTGTAATGGTAAATTCAACTTGATTAGTTTTTCATCTCACAAATATTTTTTTTTGCAGTTCAAAGAATTTATATTGTGAATGGATTTGTTGTATTTTGAGGTATATTAACAGGAAAGAATGTTCACGACAGTATTTACTAAAATTTAAAATTCGTCTGTATTTATTGACTCCAAATTTTAAAGTTTATTATTGGGAATGCACTTCTGAGCTAATGTATTTATTTTCACATCATAAGCACGCAAGGAAATTATTTTCGACAGATATATACTAATATTTGTATTTCAAAATTTGATTAAATTCAAATCCTATCTTTTTAAGTTTTGAAAGTAAAAATCGTAAAGGGTTAATACTGATTTATACTATTGTCAATCGAATTATATTTCAATCTTCTTTCATTTGGTAGAGAAAATATACTAAATTTGTTGATATTTGTCATAATATATTTAGTTTTATACAACTGTTTATATATATATACAATATATGTATCGGATCTAACTATAGCCTTTAGCTCTGGATTAATATTATATACATTGCAGTTAACCTTAGATCTAGATATATTTTTATAATATATTATTTACTTTGTTCAATTGTAGTCTTTTAGTTGGTTTTACTAAACATTAATAATTATAGGTGGCTACAGGTTTCACTGCCACAGGCAGCATCATCAGGCCAGCTATTTATGTCTATTTAAAAACTCATGGTGGACTCAAACAATGTTGCGTATAATATTGAACTTGTATTCCACTTACAACTACTAATGATCAGTTTACAAAATTAAATGGCACTATGTTTTATCGTACTAAAACATTTGTCTCTTTATGTAATACTACCAGTTGAAGCAGTTTACGATTGGTTTAGTTGAAAATCTGCTAAAGTGAGGCACAATTTACAAATCGCCCTTATGATTCATTGCCCTCTCAGATTACGACAATACTGCAAAATATCGTATAATCATAGTTTTTAGATGGTCAGGCATGATCGATATTTTGCTGTCGTCTATGGCCACTTCAATACTTG
Source organism: Philaenus spumarius (assembly GCA_018207615.1). Classification (NCBI taxonomy): domain Eukaryota; kingdom Metazoa; phylum Arthropoda; class Insecta; order Hemiptera; family Aphrophoridae; genus Philaenus; species Philaenus spumarius. Next base: position 169,308 of record JAGFPH010001558.1, read on the forward strand.
CGTGGGTAGCAAACTAAGTGGGAAGCCACATATGACAAATGGAAAAAAATAATTACTAAAATATTTACATATTTTTAATATACAGTAATTAGAAATGTATGTATGTGAAAGTCCTTATAGCCTTTTACTGTGCGTTAATATATTATAAGCTGGATTAAGGACTTAAATTAGGCGGAGGAACCTAATTTACTAAAATAAATCCCAGTTTATTTTTTTTAAAATAAAACAATCGTAATAAATACTCAAGATAGGATTTGGATCCGTTGTTTCGAGTTCTAAACATATTGCCGTTAGAATTGATTACGTAATTAAAATATTGCGAATGTAAAGGCGTTTTTATCAAATGAGTTGGCTTTTGAAGTGTGTTACGACACTTTGTATGTTAGGATAAAAAAAATAATGATATAATTTAGTGCCAACATCAAATTTAACAATATATATAAAATAATAAAACTTTTTTTAACATCAATGCCGATTGATATCAAGTGCTATACAAGATTTATCAAATTCTGTAAACTAATAAAAGTGTTTTAGATTAACATCATTACTACAGATTACGTTTTTAATATCTATACTTGCTAAATACCATTGATTGGTTGATTGACTGATCACAGTTTTTAAAAAACCATACAACCTAAGAACTTGAAATTTGGTACACATATTGTTCATAGGCACTAGAGGCGTACTAAGAAAGGATTTTAAAATACTTGGCCTGTAAGGGTTGAAACAACCGATAAAACTATAAATACTGTTTGCTATATATCTCAAAAACCTTACCTCCTAGGAATGTGAAATTGGTACACATATTTTTCATAGGAGCTAAATGTCCACTAAGTAAGGATTGTACAATATTTGGCCTTTAAGGGCTGAAACAACCACTACAAAAATAAGTATTGTGTTATAATTTCCTTAAAGTTAGAAAACTAAAATATTGTACATTTATTTCTTACAAGATACATTTAAAAATAAACCAGTTTTACATTTTGTCACGTTCTGCTAAGGGGTGAAAATGTAGTAACAACCCTTAAAATTATAAATATTAATTGAATACCTCCTAGGAACGTGAAATGTTTTACGCACATTGCTCAATAGGGGCTACAGGCGAACTAAGAAAAGATTTTAAAATATTTGGCCTTTAAGGGTTGAAGCAACCCCCAAAACAATAGAAATTGTTTGATATACTTTCCTTTAAGCTAGAAAGCTGAAATTTTGTACATTTATGTCTTACAAGATACATTAAAAAAAATAAACCAGTTTTACATTTTATCACGTTCTGCTAAGGGGTCAACATTTAGTAACAACCCGTAACTATAAATATTAATTTAATACCTCCAAGGAACGTGAAATATTTGGCCCACTTATTGCTAATAGGCGCTAGAGGCGCACTAAGATACAATTTTAAAATATTTTTCCTTTAAAGGTTGAAACAACCCCTAAAACAATAGACATTGTTTGTTATACTTTCCTTTAAGCTAGAAAGCTGAAATTTTGTACATTTATTTCTTACAAGAGACATTTAAAAAAATAAACCGATTTATATTTTATCACGTTCTGCTAAGGGGTGAACATTTAGTAACAACTTCTGTAACTATAAATATTAATTTAATACCTCCAAGGAACGTGAAATATTTGGTACACGTACTGCTTATAGGCGCACTAAGATACAATTTTAAAATATTTGGCCTTTAAGGGTTGAAACATCCCCTAAAACAATAAATATTGTTTGTTTTTCTTTCCTTAAAGCTGAAATTTTGTACATTTATTTCTTACTAAACACATAAATGTGTTTTACATTTTGTTTTGATAGGGGTGAAAATGTGTTATCAACCTCTAAAACCAATAAATATTAATATTCATACTTTCCTTAAAACTAGAGAGTTGAAATTTTGTAAATTTATTTCTTACACTATACATATAAAAAGTAAACCAGTTGTGCATTTCGTTACGTTGCTGCTAGGGATGAAAATGTGATAACAACCCCTAAAAACAATACATATAAATTTTGATACTTTCCTTAAAGCTAGAGAGCTGACATTTTGTAAATAATTCTTACAAGATACATATACAAAATAAACCAGAATTGGTAAATTGTATTTAAATTCAGCACTGAACCTTTGAGCGTCGGCCTATGAAGTCGGAAATCTCAGGTTGCTGTAACTTCTTGTCTTGTAAGCAAAATTCAGTCTTAAAAATCGTATTATATGTGAATATATTGACAGATATATGTTTTATGAATATGTAGGTTGTTTTTGGAGTGCTGTATTACGTATGCTTGAACAATTGTCACTAAACAAACAAAAAGTGATCCGTAAATGGAAAAATAGTTCAGTACTTACATAGTAGCCTACACTATTTTAGGAGATTACTCAAAAATTACATTACAGGAATAATATTATGTCATATAAATAAGCAAGTTTAGACACTGCACACTTTTTATTTAAACACAACATTTTTATATTTTTAAAGTTTTAAAAGATTGTTTAGAACCGCGAACTATTGTAGCGTAAAAGTTTTACTAGAAAAAGTGTGTAAATTTTTGTTGAACATGGTTTCACACTGATTCTTCCAAGCCCAACTTTCTGTGGAAGGCAGTCAACATTCTTCAAAGCACAACCCGTATTGTTCGTTTAGGAGACAGCACCCGACTAGACAGAATACAACCTAAAGCCAAGCCGACCTACACACAATCTTTATAAATACATGGCAATACACATTATCAGTACAAAACTTTCTCTTTTAACCATCTGACTCTTATCCCGTAGAATTGGGATAACCCCAAATTTCCTGTTTTCAACTTCTTTATTAGGAAGTCTAAATTTATATGTCAAAGTGTCAGAAAAAAATCGCTATTTAGAAAATTTCGTTAATTGGATGTTCACCTTATAATGGAAAGTAGATGCGAATTAATACTGTTTTTACAACAGCTCCGAGCCAGCTCTTCGATTCTTTGTTTATAATATGTTTAATTAAGTTACAAACATATTTATTGTTCATTGATAATGTTTAAATTATACTCACTTTTGTTAATATTTACACGTGTTTCTGAGTTGTTATTTTGTTAATATTGTTATGATCGAGGAATCAAAATATACAGACTTATTATATTTTGGCCATTTTCCAGATGACAGCTTAACATTTGTTAAAGAATACTTCTAGCAGTGTTTGCTTTAACACGTTCACTGCTACCATTGAAGAAACAACACTACAAATAGTGTTGTTTCTTCAATGCTGCTACGCAAATTTCACATTTCCTGTGCTATTGACCGTTTACAGTTTAGTTGATAGCATGGGCAGGCATTGTCTATGCTATTGAAACGGAGATGTTACGCTAGTAGCCCGAATGAAAACATCACAACCTCATAAAACTCATTTAAACTAGTTATTAGGATTATGTATTGGGATTTACTTAAACATGAGGTACGTTACTGAAATGAAGAAATTTGGATCTTGAATTATACACTGAGTTAAGGATTTTCATAATTCAATGTGGATGTGAATAGGAGTCGATGTAGTTAGGTCAGGTAGTAGCGCTGCGAGCCTCCATATATGCTATCAACCAAACTGTAAACGAGCTGTAGGAGTTAACAATCACTCTAATCTAAAAATACCTAAATTTACAATTCTTCAATCTGTGTTCTTCCTTGTTTACTACAAAAATTAGATGATTCGCGATTTGTATGTTTTTGTTTTCTATTTTCTATTTTAATAATGAATAAAATATTGTTAATTATTTGAAAATACTACACTATCCTAACAATGTTACACTTAAAATAAGCTGATAAAGTTCTCAAGTGCTCAATTATTATAATTAGGATATATAATTCATATATTCACCATATATTCACTACTTATACTAATATATAGAGTTAAATATATTGCGAAAAATTTATAAAATATATCCTACAACTTATCACTATTTTGATGTAAATGTACTGTTAAGCAATGTTAAAAGATTACTCTATTTACCCTATCTTGCTGGCAAAATACTTTTTAAATAGCACAATTTTTATCTTATGGAACAATTTTCTTAATGGCCCCACGTTGCGAGCGCCATTTTTTGCGACGGTACTATTTTACCTTGATATTTGATCCAGCCGGAGATTGGGATCCTCTTGAAAGAAACCTTACTTCTTAGTACTAAGGGTGAGCCACTTGTTTTTGAAGTCGTGTCCAGCGTTAGCATGGATTGTTAGAATATTATTTGTAGTATTTTTGAATACAATTTTGATTGAAGATGTTATTTGAATTATTTTAATATCCTTACATTTACTATATAACGTATTTGAAATTTATATATAAAAAAATATTTTCTCAGATTCAAAACTTCAATCTTCAATATTTTATTAATAGTATTTCCTTCTATTAACGGTAAAGAAGGGAGATACAATGATAAATTATTTTGCTTGTATAACATACATGTTTATTGGCAAATAATCTCATAAAATTCATAACTATAATTGTATATCAAAACAACAAAAATTTACAAAACTTGAAAATCAACCATTTACAAAAATACTTATTTTATCTTATAACTACCAGCCAAGTGAGGAGATGTACAACACGATCTGATGCAATATAGTCTCTTAATTAACTTTCTTTTTATACAATAATTTAAATAAAAACCCCGAACCACAAAACAAGGAACAAAAACAATAATTAAACAACTAAATTGTAAGTTATGTTTAATACGTTACCCTTAATAAGTCAGTTTATTTAAATCAGTGTGATTTTGTTGCCAGTGTTCTTTTATTTGATTAATTTCTTTTTATATATGATAATAAAATACTTTAATTTGAATTTATTCTTTTACCTTTTACTTGTTTACTTGGTTTTTGTTTTTTACTTGAAAAATCTATCTTATTTTTTATTATTTTTGTTTTTGAAAATTTAATTAATTTACCACTTCAATAATTTTTTCTTTCTTTAATTTTAATCCGAAAATCTGTATATTTCTATTTATATAAAACAAAAAGTTGAGATTAACAACTACCCAAGTTTCTAGATAAGGATATGATTGACTTTGTCTTAAAACAAGCCCAACAATAATGATTGTGCTGTCTTCGGTGGATCCTCACTGGATCTTCCGTCTCAAGATGGCTCGCAGAGATTTACCAGTTGAATCTGTACCTCAAAAATGGATCAAATGGATGTTGCTGATTTATGAACACTGCTCCCCTCGTTGTTAACCAAATTGTTGAGGACGATACTGGTTGCTTCCCCGTAGACGTTTTAACACTGAATGAATTTTTCTTCTTCCAAAATCAAAGTCCCGTTTCAACCCCCTTTCAAACCTATTGTCCTAACTTAGCCCATTTTTGTCACCAGGTCACATCGGACGTAGTGAAACTGCCCCTACATTTTGGATATTTTTGAAACGATAAAACTGCCCCGCTCATTAAAGAGGATTAGGAAGGGTCGCCTCGCAAGACTAGAAATGCTGAAATTGCCCCGAGTGCCCGGCGAGGTAGTCGCTACAGGAATGGGGGGGGGGGGACGAATTTTTTTAGGTTAGATTAAAAAACTAAAAGCAAGCATTAACGAAAATGAACGAAAAATGCTTATACTAATTAAATTCAAACATCTTTTGTCCCTGTGTCCTGTCAGTGAATGCAGTCTTCTAAAATCAAACCAACCTAACCTAACCTAATATTTATTGGTATGCGTTCCAATCAGTTGGCATGCTGCAGCAAGGAGTTATGAAACTATTCGGAGGGAAATATCCCGTACCTGTGTCAGGTAGGAAGTTGGGGCAATATCAGCATTTCTGGTCTGGCGAGGCGACCCTTCTTGGTCCTCTTTAACGAGCGGGGCAGTTTCATCATTTCAAAAGTACCTAAAATATCGGGGCAGTTTACATGTCCCCGGTCACATCCGATGTTGCCCATCCAGACCAACCCCAGTGTTACTCCCAGTCCTTTGCTCTTTGTATGTTAATTTCTAATGACTTGCTAATGGTACATGGGACCTTCGGCCCTCATAAATTTCATACCATTGCAGTGTGAAGCACGCAATGCATTGTGTATTGAAAATACTGAACTACCAATACGGGGGTTGGCGTGGTAAGCACGCAATGCATTGTGTATTGAAAACACTCCCAATATGGGGGTTGGCGTGCGAAGCAAGCAATGCATTGTGCGTCGGCCTCAGTGAACGTGTTAATGCCACGTGATGACAAGCTATTGCATATTGATAAAAAGCTTGGAGAGTGCTAGTAACACAATCCTTCAAACAGCACCACACTGCTTGAGTCAAACAACACGTTTCACTCTTAGCTTGTTTCATTGAAATTAGACGCATGGATGTTGTTATTATTTTTTAGATTTTATATAAATCTTGGGTATTGTAGACAATAACCAAGAGTTAGGTTTTCGGGTTTTTTTCATAACTCGATTATTCTTCGCGCTATAGTACAACTGAAAACCCTTTTGTCATTAAAAAGGCAAACATTTTTGTCTTTTGTAAAAAAATAAAATTAACTGTTATCGAGCTATTTGACGTCCGTAATTTTTAAGATATATGAAATAAATTCACAATTTTGCTACACGTGTGAAATGTTATATACAAAATATGTATACCAATATTACATTTGTTGAATATTTTGTCCAATCCAATCAGTCCATGAAGTTTGGTAGATTCCTTTCTGCACATGCACATTGCAGCATATTATCAATGTTGCTTCATATATGCCGTAACTGCCGAACCCAAAGTGGTTACTACACTTTAAACATAATAGATATTTACTTAAAACGGTGTTTATGTTTCATTTAGCGGGTTTTCGTTTCTTATTACTCTTATTTTAAGGTTATGTTAACATAATTTCTCAAAACGAATACAGAGAACCATTTCGTAAAAACATTAACATGTTATTTTGTTTAAAATGCAGCTAAATTCTGAGCAATGGTTGCCTGTATTGGACGTAACTTATGTTTCTGTACATCTTGGATGTATTAATAATAGATCTTAAACTGTACCGGATATTATGTATTAGGAAAGCAATTCACCTGCATGGAAATTACAAGCATACATCAGACTATATATAGGACACTCCGCCCACTCGTGGGTTTGGTCTATGATTACGTTATCAGTCTAATCAGTTGGTGTTGGTTGTTGCAGTATTACGCTGATATTAATTAACTAACTAATTAATTCTTATTTCAAACAAGAATTTTACTCGTACTGTTTATATAAAAAATATATGAACAACTTTATACAGGTTTCAATTATGGGCTGAAGCCAACTTTAAAAAAATTCAATTAGAAATGTTGCTAAACTTTGTACATTAAAATCAAAGAAAATCCGAAATTGGTTCTCTGCAAATGCTACCTCCTGAAGGATTATCAAGAAGAATTGATAAATTTTCTTGTGTTTGAATTTTTTGGACAGTAAGCGTATTGTTAGTTTTCATTCGTCAGGGCTAATATGATTATTTGGTACAACATAAATTAGTTTATTGTAATACAAAAGTTAAAAGTTAATTATCACTTTCAAAATGCTTCAAACTCCCCTTTGAATTGTAAACATTAAAAAAAACTTAATAATAATATGTAAACTTTATTGATTTTCAGTTATGTAGAGAATTTAAAAATAAAGATTCTTTATGTTCTTTGATGACTTAAATTTTAAATTGTAACATAATTAATTATTAAAATCGGTGCAAACGATTTAAGTCAACCTTCAAAGTTTTACAAAGTATTTTTTAAATATAGAATAGATTTTTATTTACTTCTTATATTTAACTTATCTAAAACTAGGGGAAACCCCTGCGTGCTCTGCACGCCAACCCCGTTGGAAATTTCTATACACATAATCATGTTATGTTTTCTTTATAATTAAGATGTAGGATTAATAATAACCCCAAAGCTAAGATGGTAAATAATGTTAAATTTTCAAATCAAATTACTTCGTATATTTTATAATAGCAGTTATAATAAAGGTCAAAAGAACCAGCAGGGCTCAGGTTTACACTTTAAAACCCTTCAAATGCTGATAATTTTTTCCCAGTCCAAATTAGGTGTCACAGACATAGACATAAGGTTTCTTTTTACATAAGTTTTTCAAACACAAACCATGATGTATTATATATAAGTTTTTAGAGAAATACGCATAGAATAATAAAAAAATATAAAAAATGAACTTATTCCTTATCAGTTGATGTCTTTTCTATGTTTATGTAACAATTTTTTCTTTCGTAAATATAAAAACTTACTTAGTGATCTCACAGCTCTATTCCATAAAGAGATACATTATTTTTCCTTGTTAGTAAAATGTGCCAAATATTGTAATAAAACAAGAAATGTTCATTTTTAGCACTTATTTTTATTCAGGGACACAGAAATTATGAAAAACTATCATGTTGCGCTATGTACAAAACGGGACTTTTTATGGAAAAACACATGTTCAATAAAAATAAAAATCACTAAAAAATACAACACTTAAAGAAATGAAGTTTCATCTGTGTATATTTGATAGATTACATTATCAATATACATTATCAATATATATAGATTACATTATTAGTAGAACTATGTAAGATTTGTGTCATTCAGCTGATATTTGACGATTTTGTGGCAGATTTAGTAAGCCGTGTTTAATGCTATCGCGATCGCGATAATAGCACTGTAAACACACCCAAACCTATCGCGATCGCGATAATCAGCAGTTGGAGGGTTATTATTATTATTATATAGAGGGTTTATGTGAGCCACCACCGAGACCCACTGCACCTAAACCATGAGGTCCTCTGTGCCCCATGTCCAGGCAGTAGTTCACATCAAACCCGCCCTTTTTGCAAACCGAAGAAGTCCGTGGGGTCCTTCCTCTCGTATATGACTGGTGTCAGGGTATCCTTGTCCCAGATATTTCTGCCTCATTGATGCGAGGGCATCACATTCGCATAGAACGTGGAAAGAAGTTTCCTCCTTCTCTCCACACCTTCGACATAATGGGTTGTTCTCCAGCCCCATTAGGTGGAGGTGCCTCCTCAGAGAGTTGTGTCCCGTCAGTAGACCGACCAACAACCTCACTTCTGGCCTGCCAAGACCCAGCAGTGTTCTGCTTAGGCGTCCATCCAGGCCTTTAATGAAGTCGTGTTCCTGTCTCTGACCTCTTACTGTCTCTCTCCATCTACGCAAGTGTCCTGATTGAACATTTTTTCTTACACTTTCTTTCCCATAGCCTCTTGATATTCCTATCATTGGTTCTGGGCCCATCGGAGGAGTTCCTGCTCCTCTCTTAGCCAGTTTATCTGCTATTTCATTCCCTTCCACTCCTTCATGTCCAGGGACCCAAACAAGTCTTACCTGCCTACTGCTTGACAACTTATCCAGCAGTAATTGGCATTCCCAGACCAGTTTTGATGTTGTTTTTGTAGCTATAATGGCCTTTATAGCCGCCTGACTATCAGAACATATCGCAACATCTGTGCTCATGCTTCTTGATTCCAGTATTCGTTTTACGCATGCAAGTATTGCGTATACCTCCGTTTGGAAGACCGTAGAGTATAGTTCCAGCGACATAGAGTATCTTCCCTGGGTGTACGGTCCTTTATGCATGTACATTCCGGCTCCCGTACCTTTGTCTGTTTTAGACCCGTCCGTGAACCAGATTTGTCCATTTCCAAGATCTACTTGTTTTCGTAGCCACTCTTCCCGAGCCGGAAAAATAGCCTCCAATCTGCTATTGAAATTATACTTAGGAGTCATGTAATCCGTACCGGCTTGCAGCATCGGATCCCACTCCAGCATCTTGTTCAGACACTCACCGTGTCCATTTCTTGCAAGAGATGTTGACCAACCCCCTCCTGTGTTCAATCTCATTGCGGCCTTACTAGCCTCCCCCTGTACCATGAGGTCCAGAGGTGGGAGGTCCAACAGGATTTCCATGGCCGCTGTGGGGGTTGTTCTCATGGCCCCCGTGATTCCAAGGCAGGCCATCCGCTGTACTTTATTAAGTTCTCTTTTTGCCCATTCCTTCCTGGTAGCAGGCCACCAGACTAAAGAGGCAAGAGTTAGAGACGGTCTTATTATAGTAACATAGAGCCAGTTCATCATCTGGGGCCGAAGCCCCCATGAGCTTCCAATCGCTCTTCTGCATGCCCAGAAAGCGTTACACGCTTTTGCTGCCTTCCTTCTTATGTGTTCACTCCAGATCAGCTTTGTGTCTAGGGTGACACCTAAGTATTTAGTTGTTTCGGAGCATGTACGTCTTTGTCCCAGTAGACTGGGCATGTACAGACCATCCGTCCGACGTTTCCTAGTAAAGAGAATGAGATCTGTTTTCCCTGGGTTTACAGCCAGACCCACTCTCTCACACCAGCGTTCCAACCATTTGAGTGAGCTTTGGACGATGTCAGATACAGTCCCTGGGAATTTGCCTATTCCCAGAATGCATATGTCGTCCGCATAACCTTGGGTATAAACTCCTCTCTCATTTAGTCCCACAAGCAGATCATCCACTACCATAGACCATAAGAGAGGTGAAAGAACTCCCCCTTGGGGGCATCCACGCGCAACCTCAATTCTAATTTCACTACTGTTTAACTGTGAGATCGCCATTCTATTTTCGAGATAAACTTTTATCCAGCGGGTGATAGTGTGTTCTACCCCCCGCTTGATTAATGCGTCTGTCATGGATTTGAAGGAGGTATTGTTAAACGCCCCTTCGATGTCCACAAAAACTCCCATCGCAAGTTCTTTCTGCTCCAGCACCTTTTCCACCCTGGCTACCAGTTGGTGGAGTGCTGTTTCGACAGATTTGCCTGCAATGTATGCATGTTGATTTTTATGAAAAGGATTTGCAGCCACTGCTCCATCCCTTATGTATCTATCTATCAGTCTTTCCAACGTTTTAAGTAGGAATGATGTTAAACTAATAGGTCGGAAGTCTTTTGGATTACTATAAGTTCCTTTCCCTGGTTTAGGGATGAAAACTATTTTCGCTAATCTCCATGACCTAGGTATGTGTCCTAGAGCAAGAGATGCCCTAAATACTTTTATTAGCCATGGCACCAGCTTATCTCCGCCCCTCTGGAGAAGAGCTGGGAATATTCCATCTGGTCCTGCACTTTTAAAAGGGTCAAAGGACTTTATTGCCCATTTGACCCTGTTGGAGGGTTAAGAAAAATCTAACCTACAAATTATTGCATCAAAGTTTGAAATCAGCTGTTTTATCTGTTATTTTATTCAATTGGTTGCTATGGTAATGCATTTACATTCACGGTTTATCATTGTAGGTCTAACCTAAGATTTTCCCGACTAAATTTACAAATATTGAAACAAAAAATGTTTTTATCAAAATGAATAATAGCCTATGTTATTCAGGGATAGTGTAGCTTTTTATTAGTAATACTATTTTTCCAATCGGTTCAGTAGTTCCAGAGATTACATACAGACAAACAAGCAAACAAACAAAAAACAAATTTTAATTGTTTATAATATTAGTATAGACAACGATTTATTGGTAGGTTGGAGTTTACCCATCAATGTTTAACTATTACAAGATAAGATTTGAATTGTCTGCTACGCATGTTTCAAACTAAAGCTTTAACATAAAATGCTACTATTTCATTTACAGATTGCATATAAGTATTTTCTTAAATTTAATTTACCTCTTCATTAAAACCATTCCGTGTGCAAGTCAGTGCATACATAATATAGGGACACTTGGAAGATTTGAAAGCACCCATTCATTCTACAAAGGATTGTTTACCTAGTCTTTTGTCTACCAGCTCTTCTCTAATCTATTGTTTCCAAAGCTTTGAATACTCTAGCAGTATTGCATCCAAACCCAAATCCACGTAATGACTGTCTGACAATAATGCTTTAGCTTTGACGCTGTATTTTGTGAATTTTTTTAAGCGAGCGATTGTGTCTGGGAAGTAGATTTACTCAAAAAATTTTATGTTAGTCAGAAGACATAAGATGCCAAACACAATTATTGTAACACTATGAAAAATTTAGTTTTGAAATACTTTAACCGAATTATTTATTTTAAACCAATCCAATATCTGCAATTGTTCGTCATTTTACTTTGAATAGTTTGAGACGTTATTTATAGAGATATTCGACACCAATTTTAACGATTTATGTTTTGATAGAAAGCTTTTTTGAGTATTTTTTAACGAAGTTCTAAAATCAAGTAATTTTTTCACGACAATTGCCGGAAAGTCTGAAAAAACTTTCTTGAAATCAAGTGACGTTAATGTTGTATTTTACTTTGTATTCAACATTGACTGTAACACATAATAATTGTATTGATATTCTTCCTAATTAACTTTAAATAAATAAAATGATTTTTTTTGTGAGATTACATTATTAATAAAATAAATTCATTATTAATAGTAATTGTATTTTCTGCACACTTTATGGTGAATAATAGCTAACTCTATCATAGAAACATTTCCTGCTCAATTTTTTATGCAGAGCAACTGCGGTCGCAAAATGACGTTACAACACAATAGAGACTGCAAAAACGCCAAACGCATAAACTGGCTCAGACGTTGGTTTTGGTTGAATAAATGAATACTTTTCTAACTAAAGTTTAAAATATGGATGGGATAGTAACTGTCCGAAAGAGAAAATATTGCATTTTTATTTTAAAAGCTACAAATAATGATATTAAAATGAAAATTTACAGGGGGAAATAATGTATGTTTAAACATGTTTGAGGGCGATTCGTTAGTTTGTTTTACTTCAGCAGAAACTTAACCCGAGTGAAGTCGGTTACAACAGCTAATATATCATTCACGGAAACAGAGCATTTTGAACTTTTTCTGTTGGTAATTTGAAATTTCGTTTATTGCAGCACAGAATATTCCCGAAAAGGTGAAATAGTTTTAATGCATTATACATCAAGAGAAATGACTACAAAATTAGTACAATTTATATTTTTCATAACATAAACTGATAAATACGTTCCACAAGTATGAGTTAACTAGCGCTAGAATTCACAAAAAATTATGAGGAAGTAGTAATGCACAATACCGATTAGTCTCGGTCTCAGGATACAAAGTCTTATGTCGCTTTCGAGTCTCGTTTGAAATAACACTGGGCTCAATCACTAGTTTAAAACACATATTTTGTTTTGTAATTATATTAATGTATTGAGTACAGGAATAATTTTTGTTGTTTGCTCCTCTTTGTATGTGTTTATCATAATAAAAGTTAGTAACAAATGTATGAAATAAAATCTTATTTTTCATAACAATTTGTCCATAATAATAAAATCATTGTAATGGATTTATTTAAACTTCCTAGTTTATTAACTTCAAAACGTAAAAAGATACGTATACAAAATTATTTTGGATAAAGCAATTTTCAACGTTAAATATTAATTTAGTTTTCAAATAGAAATTCTTACAAAAAATATAGTAAATAGCTATTAAAATAATAGTAACTGACATTTTTTCATAACTGGAATATTAAGAGTAATTAATTATAATCATATTATAACTACCGCATTCTAACTAAAGTATATTTATTAATGTAATTACAGAATTAATGCTAAAAATGGAGGTTTCTCTTCCCTATGAAATTCGAGAGTCTCTTAGTAGGTCCAATAAGTATGTATAGTCTTTTGAGTGCTGTCTCGGTACCACTGGACCCAGGAATAGGTATAGAATCTAGTCTAGAAAAAATACGAATGTTCATCAGCAGGAGGATGTGCTTTGTTATTAATTGTCGATTTAATTGAATAAAACTAAACTTTTGAAATGCTTTCGGGAAATTATTAATATAATATTCATTTTTAGACAGAATGTATACAAAATTAATTCAGATCATTTTCTTACATTTAGTTAAAAAATATACATTAACATCATTGAAATTAGTTTCCTAAATGATTTTTAGATTGTTATTATTAGTGATGAGTCACATATTTTACCTTCAATCTACTCTCTTAGTTTATTGCAATATTAACAACTCCTAAAAAAGCAAATGTACGTTCGTGAGTAGCAATATAGCGAATACGCAGGTTGTATTGTTTGATTTATTCGTTAACGTAATACAGTCGATTACGTCCATCAGCTGTACGGTAGTACTGGTTTTTAAGGTTATGTTTACAAGTTTAAATTTCAATTTTGTTTTCAATATGCATCTGTTTCTTTCTGTCATGTCAGTTTCCCAAAATGTACGGATAGCGCATGTGCATGATCTTTATTGGGCTAGTGGTCTGAATTATTGCTATTTTAATAAAATCATAAAAGTTTTAGCGTCTTGTTAATTGACAGATATATTGCTACTGAAAACTTGAGTGAATTTTTAACTGTACAATCGTATCATTTTTAACATATCGTATAGCCTTCATTAGTGAAGTTATAAAATAGTTTGAAAATACCTATAGACCTACATGTTCACCTTGAATATGCACATTAAATTTAATATGTTGTTATTACTAAAAAGGTATGTAGGCCTAGTTAGCGAATTTCCATAGGAAAAATGAGCTATTGCAGTGGCCTTTATGGTAAGACCCAGGGTCGGGAGTAGCAAATGAGCACCGATCATGGTCCCTAGAACACGTTTTGGGGTGTCATTAAAAACCATATATATCAATTATATATATCATCATCATATCATATCATGTATATATGTGTTCGCACCCTAGCGGCCGAATTTTAAGTCCGATTTGGTTCAAATTTGGTACACATGTAGGTTGTCTACTTCGCTCGGACGAGTTCGTTAGCCAAAAAAATCCAACAACCGGAAGCACATTTTTTGACCTATTTTATAGTAACTATTTTTTTAGAATTTTCCTTCGAGAATGAATTTGTTTTTGAGTTTTTTCTACAAATATTAATGTAGGATGTTATTCTGCATATTTTGTTTTTTTACACTACCTTTTAGCTCGCTTGGTCCCCCCAAAATCGATCAAAACGTAAAATACCATAATATTACCCGGTTCAAAGCCATTTGGTGGGTTTCGCGTGCGAAGCACGCAATGCATTGTTTATTGAAGATCTCTCAATATGGGGGTTGGCGTACGAAGCACGCAATGCTCTATGTATTGAAAATACTCCCAACATGCTGACTGGCGTAAGAACCATTTGCAGCTATTCAGCACCGTCGTGAATAGACCTATTTCACAAATAGTTGGTTGAAACCATAAAACATGTAGGCCTATAAACTTAATTTTGGAAATTTGCTCAACTCACGTCAGCGGTTCAGCTGCGTGGTCGAATTATTAAATTTTGTTGTTTTTAAATTGCATTTTTTTTAAAATAATGTGTTTTCATGTGTGTCTAATTAATCTGTTGCTTACTAGTATAGGCCTACTTATATAATATTCGAGTACCATCTCGTCTTACACTCAAATCATGTATAATCGACACGGCTATTTTTGTAAGGACTGGTATAGAAAGTCATTGAATCAATTGCCGACCTTAATTCTCTATCATGGAATGGAACTTATAGATTCCTGTTTAGGTCAGATTGGTTCCATCAGGATATCCATGCGGAGGATCCGGATGTAGACGAATAGGATAATAGCTAGGAGGAGGAAAGGCCTGTTAGTTGACGGCGGGGAACACACAGGATATACCTACTTCAAACAATGATCGTGTAACCCAACTCTTTCATTAGTACTCACAAGCTATTGGTTGGGCTGTTGTAAGAAGGTGTTTAGGTAATGCTCATCCTAGGTACGGCAAAATGTGGACACTTATTATCAAATAAATCGAATGATACTGTTTGCCAAATAACTTTAAGAATATATTACAACAGTTGTAAAAAAAAAAATTTGAGCTCAGTAATTATATTTGTTAAATAAATTTAGTTTTCTTCTTGGTGCTGATCATTTATTCCATAGAACTGAATAGCTTTCACTTGTTCATTTCGTTTTTACAATAATTCATTTTGATTTTTTATGTGTTTTTCGAAATTCCTTATAGGAAAGATGAGCTATTGGAGTGACTCTTATGGTGAGACCTAAAGTCGGGAGTATGAAATGAGCACAGATCATGGTCCATAGAACACGTCTAGGGTATCTTTAAAAATGTTATGTATATATTTATGTTCGCAATCTAGCGGCCTCATTTTACGTCCGATTGGGTCCAAATTTGGTACACACGTTGGTTTTGTATGTCTCTTGGACGAGTTCGTTAGCCGCAAAAGTCCAACAACCGAAAGCACGTTTTTTGACCTTTAGAAACAATTTCTTTAGATTTTTCGTACTAGAACGAAACTTTTTGGTTTTATCTGAAACAATAAATAGATACTATTTTTCTGCCCATTTTGTTTGTTTATACGACTTATAGCCCATCTGATTCAATAAAAAACTATCGAAACGTAAAAAATTAAATAATAGTACCCGGTTATAATCTACATTGGTTAAAATTTTCTGATCAGAAGCCGGCGAACGGGATGCAAACTCGAGAAGCGAGTTTTTCCGTTGCGAGCTGAACAAAGCAGAGCGTGCGCCTGGGCTAGAGGCTGAAGCGCAAACAAGTTTGTCTAATATATTTCGTACACGCAGGCAGTGGTGGATTTAAGGGGGGGGGGGGGCTGCAGCCCTTGGTGGCAAATTTTTGAGATTAGCAAATTTGAATAAAGAAAAAATACGTTTATTTAGATCAATTCACGAATTTAAAAAAAACGAGGATTCGGTCTTTTGTTGAGTGTGGGCTGAACAAGGTTGTATTGGATAGCTCAGGCGGCGCCGCGCCGTCTGCTCAGAGTTTTTGAGTCAAAGAGTGTCATAGGCAGAAGGCAGTTGCGCATCCGGTGTAAAAGTCACAAGTCAGCTGAGTGTTAAGAACAAGCAATTTGTTATCGGTTGTGCTTACATTCTTTTTGAATTCGCCTATACTTTCTTTTGTATGAATAAAAATATGAGCTGTGGTTAATTGTATTTTAAACAAATATAACAACAATCTGGGTTTATAGTAGAGTATACATAGTTGAACCGTTCGGTCTTGCCACTTGAGATATCGGGTGAAAACCTAGTTTTTATCCCCAAAATAAATGACGTGTGACTGTTACTCCCTTACTCAAAACTGTAGCCTCTAGCCGAGTTTTACTACGTAAAGCGATTCAAGTGTTGAAGAAAGTAGCTAGTGATGGGTATGGGCTAGCAAAAGTATGTTTCTTGTCCCAAACGGCCAAATAAGGTGTGACGGTGTGACTAAACATAAGGGAGACTACAAGAGAGGACTTCCGAGAGAGTTATTTGGGTTAAAATTTACCTAAATTAAAGGTATTTGTGGAACAAGATAGGGAAGTTTTACATCTGACAAGAGAAAAAATTATCCCTTAAAACTTTACATTATATAAATACTATCCTCAGTTCAGATAATGTTTTACCTCGGTAAGGCCCTTCGCTCATGGGGCGAGAGACACTCGAAGCAAGAGAGACTCGAGTCAAAGGGATTTCCCCTCCGCTCGATTTCCTATGTAAGTGAATGGGGATCCTTAAACGAGGCGTTTTGCTATCGAAGCGAAAGGGACTCGAATTCGAATCGCGAGAGGCTCGAACTGTTGAGAACGGGTTAAATCGATCGTGACCCTTGAAACGTTGAGTTGTGTTTTGTTGACCATGGAGATGTTTAATGTGAAATTTGTGAGAGAAGTTGAAAAACATCCTCTGTTATAATCATACCGTCCAGGAATATTCTAGGAAAGATATCAGGAGAAAGCATTAAATGAAATTGCCAAGGAACTAAATTTGTCACTTAATAATCTCATTACATTACATTTTTTCTTCGATATGATTAATTATAGTTACATAGTTTTACTGTAGATAAAGATAATCATTAAACAAAACTCCGATCAAATTTAAATTATTGAAGCCATTAATTATATAGAATATCAGGTAGGCTATTATTAAAACCATTAGTTATTTACTTTTGTGGCCATCTGGTGTCTTCTATTCCTTTTTTCTTATTTTCTTTGAGCCAATTCGATATTAAAGGAAATCTGCAACAGTAGAAAATTTAAATCTAGACCATTCTTTAGAATGCCAAACATTTTGCATCGCTCTTCTGCAATTTTACAGTAACAAACTAGCCGGAAACAGCTAGTTCCGTTCGATGCACCCGTATTCTATGAGTCCTTCTTTTCATCCGTAAGTCGGTACCAATAAAACATAATATCTTGCTCATCATAAACCGATCATTTTAAAAACTTTTGAAGAAGAATTGACTGCGAGAAAAATCTCCCCGTGAGCGGAGAAGATATCTCATAAGACGCATGATGCTGGTACTTCTTCGAGTCTGTCTTGCCCCGTGGGCTAAGGGCCTAAATGATGTTGCTTATACTTGACAGATATAAAAATTCCTTATGTGTTCCAAAGATTACTACTGGTTTAGGGTAATATTTACCTAAACAAATTTGCTCAGTGTAGGAGCGGCAGATTGCTACTAGCCCCTAAGCGTCATTAGTGTAAATCCGCCTCTGCAAGTAGGTAGCGCTTTTGTGAGTAGTCTAATTTCCCAAATACTTGGTGGAAACTCTAAAACATATAAATTCAATTTTGCAAATTCGCTCAACTCTCGACAGCGGCTCAGCTACGTGCTCGAATTATTTTCAATACCGTACTGAAAATTAATTCTGTCAGCCAAGAAACAATAGCATTCCTTATCAGTGAATATCACATTCAATAGTGCTTCATATTTAATCAGATCAATAGAATATTTCGAAAAAATGTAAAATATGTCTTTAAAGTTGAAATATTTTTATGTATTTAAATATCAAGAAATATTTATAAATTTAAGTTTTTGCAAAGTTTGTGGACAAAGTAATAAAGTTTCAAATAATAAAAAATGTAAAACAAAATTTATCATTAATTAAAAAGTTTATTAATTTTACTTTTTAAAGTTAGTTAAACATTATTACCGGTTAAATCAAATATATTATAGATGTATTTAAATGGATTCTCAAGTAGGCATATACATTTAAATAGGTTAAACAAATTTTTTAATTAGTTTATTATGTAAAATACATTGAGTCTAATAAAAGGCTAGAAGGGATAAATATTTACAGGAGATAAATATTATCATATAAAGTAAAGTGTTATTCATTATTGTAAGTGCCAATATTTATGAAAATGTTAGAAATTTATTTGTGCCTATCCTCTTGGACTTTATAATTTTACTTTCTCACTATACCTTAGTATAGAGAAAGTAAGTATTAGTGATCGCAAAAAAATCGATGTTGAGATTTTTGCGGAAATATCTGTTTTGGGACCCCCTGAGTCCAAAAAAGTGGTTTTTACAAAATGTCTGTGTGTCTGTATGTCTGTATGTATACAAAGCTAGAGCGAAAACTATTCGAGCGATAAAAAAAAAAAAATGCACAGACATGTAAAGTAGGCCTGTATAGATGCACGAAAAACAGTTTTGAAAAACAACTCCCTTTTTGGCAAAAAAAACACCCAAAAAGTCAGTTATTATTTTTTTTATAAAAAACGGCTCTAACGATTTTGATAAAATTTTGCTTATTTGTAGCCTTTAGTGTACCCTACCATATGTAAAAAACCGCATATTTCTAAAAATTCTCGTTTAGCTAATAATAATAACAACTGATTTTTGGGAGTTTTTTGGTTCAAAAACCCTTTTTCGTGCATCTATACAGGCCTAATTGAAGTGTTTGGTGGAAATTTGTTCGAAATCGATCGAATAGTTTTCACTCTAGATAATAATAATAATAATAATAATAATATTTATTAGTTAATCTCTTACTTTAATAAATCACCTCTCCTACCCCACCTACAATTATGAAGTCACAGTGAATCTGTTTAATAATTTAAATATGTTTGTGAGAAAGTATGTGCCAGTTCTTGGTACCGTTTATTACATTAGACATCAAAACAATTATAAGTTACTAAATAAAAAGGCGTTTTTTTAGAAAATATGTTCAACTGTCTGTAATTTAACAAGAAATATAATGATGAGGCAGATTTTGATTATCTTTTTCTTTGAAAAAACTAACACTCAGTTTAATAGTTAAACCAGCTGTTGCATGGTATCGTGAAATACATGTTTACTGTTCTTTGCTCAACTGTATAATACGATAAGAAGTAATTTGAAGAGTGGGTGAAGGGGTATAAACAATGCCAGCAGAATGAGTTTGCCGAATTTGATACACCCAGATCAAATCCTCGTCTGGGGATATATAAAAATCAAAGTTTATGCAACAAAACCTACAGACTTAGTTGAGCATTTGAGTAGAAAAACAGAAGCACATTTTTAGTAATTAATTATCTCCGTTAATTTCGGTAGATATATGTTGCGTAATGTCATCACTATGTTTAACTACCATCGACTTGCTTACTGCACTGCTATGCAAGGTTAAAAAATAAGATGTGTATGCAAGTTTCTGATTAAGAATTACTAATACCTTTTTCATGAAAAAATATTAACAACAAAATAAAAAAAAAGTTCTTTACCTCCCTCGTACGACGCATCAAGTTTTCATTAGAATTGCACACAATATTTTCCCCATATTTGTAGTTTTGAAACCAAATAGGTAATCATTAAATTACTAAATTACTGATAAAAGGAAAGATTGTTCTTTTATTATGTCAATGATTAGTTATATTAGAATAGTGAAATTCAGTCTAAGTTAAGTTAAGTTTTATTTGACACAGAACATTTTCATAACTTTACTGTGATATGTTTGAAGTAAATTACAATTACGTAAGTCGGTAGAAATATACTTTCATTACAGATGATCTTGACGTCGTGGAATTTTTCATAAGCTATTTTCTATAGAAACTGCAAGGAAATACATTTTGATCGTAGTGAACTAACTGAGGGGGGGGGGGGAACTAACTGTGTACATTGCATAGATTATAAATATGGAAAGTTTTAAAATGGACATTCTGTATAGTTAAAACCCAAAATATGATTTTTGGAAATTTACATAAAATTAATATCCACTTTGTTGTTATAATAATACATAGCTAGTTGAGATAGGATGGTAGGAGGGGAAGGAGTTTTATTATTTGGTAAATAGGATTTCAAGGTGTCTCTGATGGTGAAAAACCGTTCCGAGATCAGGGTTTGCATATATATTTCCGTCTTTCAAATAATATAAAATTTGAAAAAAAACTTACATAATTTTTGAGCGAACGAATTCCTTACCCAGTTTTTATTTTCTTACCTCAGAAATTCACGTTTTGTAAATGGCTTCAATTTGATGTACCACACGCCATATATTACAAGTTTTTGAGATGGGGTGGTAGGAGGGGGATGGAATTTTGTGATTTTGTAAATACGGTTTCTAAGGTTCTCCCGAGATAAAATTTTGTATATCTCTTTCAGTTTTTATTTTTAATAATAGAGGTTGTAAGTTTAAAAAATCATCATGTATAAGTAAAACGTTTGATCTAAAATATAGGTTTACATTATTAAGAATATAATTGTGCAAGCGGAGGAGCTAGCGTGGTATTTCGCAGGATTCCCTCTAGTGTATAATAGTTTACATTTAATGTATTCTTTTACTAAGAGCTATTTAATTTTCTTTACAAATTTATCGGCTGGAAAGTTACTAATGGGGGGATGGGTTCATAAAAGGTAGTAAAGTCTAACAAATGGATAGATCTACATTATAAATATATATTAGTTACGGTACAAATAGAGAACTCCTAAAAAATTGCAATTATATAGGAGGAACAAATTTGTAGTAAAAGTCGGCTATAACCTAGTATAACGTTTGGACTGCTATGATGTTCCAAAGATTAAATTGGTTGTAGTTTTTAGTACATCAACGATAAGATGGCCCGATAACAGTAGCCCTTCCTTGTAACCACGGTAACTAGAACCGTGCTTGTAACCACGGTAACTTACCGTGCTTGTAACTTTGTAAGTTGTTATATCCTTTTATCCATACTTTATGGGTGTATTAATTCGGATTTAAGTGACAAGAGCAAGGGAAACTGCAACATTTTGTATTTACTAATCGCGTTTACCTTATTATAATTATTGTTTGACAACAAACGTTTTGAAGCTTGTCATCATCTTTATTTTCTTAGATTATCGAAGGAAATCTTAGACAAATTATGTTTTACAGAGTTTGCCCTAGAATTAATTGGTTGACAATTAATACAAATTAATTGTTTAATTTTTAAACTACAATATGGCCGAAAACAAACGACACTAAAGCTTATGATCGTATGACATGTATATAAGCCAGCTGATCATTTTGGATATTTTGTCATACGCGTAGTATTGTTTCTTTATTTCGAGCAAGCAATGTAGTTTAGAAAATTTGTTTTGTGGAACACTATTTACTCTCCTCCTGAAAACGGGTCTGGCCTAACGCATGTATCAAATAAATTTCAGGCATGTTTTCAAATATCTTTACCAACAGCAAGGTACTGTTCCAAGTTATGGAACGAATCCGGCGAACCGGAAGCGCACATTGTCGTAGAGGTTATACTGAAAGTAATAAATAATGAAAACGACCACTAGTTTTGCAAGTATTGCAGTGAGCACAAAGAAATCTTCAACAAATATCTTTGAAATTGAGCAATGGCCGAACATCAGTGAGGAGTATGTTTAAAGTTAAAGTCTATTCTTAAGTTTATTGTTTAAGTTTAAAGTTTCTTTATAAGATATAGATTGGTAAACGTTTGAAAAATTCTGATTGAAGTACAAGTACCATAACAGCAATTATGTATTTTAGTCAGGCAATTTGTCTAATGTGTGGTTGTTTAATGAATGTTAAATTTATCTAAATGGGTTTATAAATAAATAAACAACTCAGATTTTGCTTGACCAGAAATGCACTTCACAGCGAACTTGAAACTCTCTGGTGTGCTATCTGGAAATGACATCCTGGGTCCTTATTTCATCGAGTATGACCAACAGAACCCGGTGACTGTTAATCAAGTACAATATTATATGGAAGAAATTATCATCCTTTTAATTAAGAAATCAGAATGCTTCTGCCGAACGCAAAACTTGCCTCTTAAGGAAGGTCCACACTACAACGAACATTATTAGCTAACATTTTTGGCCCAAATAACATTGTTAGCTAACAAAAGTAATGTTCCCTTGGAAAATAAATTTTAAACGAAAAAAAAAATGTTATTTCAATATTTGAACCTTTCTCTTTTTCTCTCCTTTACGCACACATCGCCACTATTGGAACAAATTTTGATATTATTTGTTTAGAAATTCTGAAGATTAAGCTTTGAAACAAGTCGCCTTTTGCCAGGAATCGTATAGTAACAGCTAGCTTGTCAGTTACTGAAATACTTTTTCTAAAAGCGCTGTCTGACAAGTTACATTAGGGCCAATAAAATTTACTAAATATTCAAAAACTGATGGTGTCAAGAGTGTAAAATACTTAAAACCACTGTGGTCTTCCCTTTGTAAATCCGATAAAAGAGAAACTTCTGTCCCTTTCCGTAGTAAAGTTTTAACCCACCAACTCCGTTTTCTTTTCTTGTTTGCACATTATGTTAAGCACGAAACAGCTGCCGCACTACACACAATAATGTCTTCGTCACTGCCTAACATCTTTATTTGTACTGACGGAAACTTTATTTTGTTGTTATAGTGTGAGCGTGACGTGTTAGCTAACATTGTTAGCGAGCATTGTTAGCTAAAAAAAAATATTAGCTGACAATGTTCGTTATAGTGTGGACCCGGCGTTAGAGATGGCAGCATACGGTTAAGTTATTGGTCATACTTCAAGGAAATCACTTTGATAGGTCCACACCACCTTCTCAAAAACCGTGTGGTTTATCTTTAATAATCATTTTCATATTTGGTATCTAAAAATATAGGAAATCTGTATGCCGAATTAATGATTTGCAATTTTAAAAATCTTAGAAGAGTTTGTTAGTAAAAACTAAAAAACACTTGAAATACAAATAAATACCTTCAGAAAAATGTGCCTTACCAAGGCTACTACATTTTTGAAGATTTCAAAATGAATTGAAACCATATCTTTGAAGACGTAATGTTTTTTAAGTAACTAAATTTCAAGTATACGAGAACACAAGAGAGTTAATTCATTTTAATTGTAGCTCTTATTTTGAGAACACTAAAAGGTGTATTATTGTTTAAAAAAATGATGAAAAATATCCAAATAATACACTCAAAACATATCTATCATATTTCCCATAGACTTATAAAATGTACCATATTCTTCTTCATTTTCTGACCAAAGGTTTTCGGTTTAGTTCACTTGTAGGTCTATGTTGGGGTTGTTTTGTAGTTCCATCTGCAGATATAAACCTCTGATACTGCCATCAGTCATTCCATGAAGTTTTGAGTGCTGCTTATTTTAAATTTTAAAACGATATAGAAATGCTATTATGGCGATATAGATCTAAA
Organism: Philaenus spumarius; assembly: GCA_018207615.1. Taxonomy (NCBI): domain Eukaryota; kingdom Metazoa; phylum Arthropoda; class Insecta; order Hemiptera; family Aphrophoridae; genus Philaenus; species Philaenus spumarius. The sequence goes on from JAGFPH010001558.1 coordinate 193,582, forward strand.
ACTGAGAATTTGTACTTTGTAAGACACAGTTTTGTGTTAAGTTTTGTTGAAATAAATTCATTAAGGAAATAAATCACGGTCAGTTGTAGACGGACAGACAGCACTTATTTTGCCAGGTACAATTAAACTATTAAGACTAAATTCCTCAACTAAAGTTAGGTTATATTTTATTACAGAGATTTTTTATTAGAGGTTTTACATTATGTAAATAAAACAAACTTGAATGGTGTAAGAATTATGTTAAGCAAAATTTATTATGTTAAACAATTTTAAATCTTACTTTTTATAGAAAATGTTAAAGCATTTTAGAGTTAAGCTTCCGTTAATATCAGTTTTAGTTACTGAACCTCAGTCATTTAACTATTTAAACTTTGTATAGTTTGAAGTGAACACATAATAATTAACAACTAATATATTTAATTTACGTTGTGTAATCCATTTCGTTAAATTTACTCTTTAGTAGTTCCCTGTGCTAAAGCTAACATATTTCATATTGGATTTACGAGGAATTCTTTTCCTCGATATTCCCACAGAAAGTAGAACTCTTACTGCCAAGTACTAATCTATAAAACAATAAATTTAAAATAATTGAGAGCAAGCGATTCGGTCCGAGAAAAGAGTTGCCCAGCATTTAATTAGGGGTTTTCAAGACTTTGATTGTTTCATCTTTTGACGATGGTAACGTTAGTGTACAAGTTATTTGATTGAATTTAGAAAACATCCAGTTTAACACATAAATAGATTTTTGTTTATTAACACCACTCAAATTATATTTGTTTTACAATAACAATTTAACGAAAATAAGGATGGAAGGGTATTTTGTGTTTTTTGATGATACAAATGTTTCATTTTGAAGGAAAGCATTAGGATGAAGTATATTGTAAAGCCGTTAAGGATATTTCGAATACCAAACACTGGCTCGATAAAAATTTATTAATATTGAACATCTCTCAAATAAATTGTACGAATATAGAACTAAGGTATACAACTTAATCACGAAAACATAGTTTAAGATTGCACGTTGGTGGGAGTTAATTAAATAATTTGACTGCATATTTATTTAGTTATTTTGTTTAGTAATACGATGGAACTGTAAGGTATATAAAATATATTAGGAGAATAATGCGGAAATTTATGTATGAAGTTCTTACATTTCTACAAAATAAATATTTCTCCTTTGGTTTACTGTCAGTTGATTTTGATAGACGGAATTATAGCGTGGCGTTAGGGCTTATAAATCTGTTTTGGGGAATTAAATTGTAATAAAAGAAACTAAGATGAAATCAGAATTGGGGATGACAAAGTGATTTCTACTAAAATGATAAAATGAGAGTGAGGAATATCAAAGAACTAAGTATGAAGAATATGCTTGTATTTATTTTCAAAAACTCTAGTAGGCTACTAATATTTGTTCATATCGATCAGTTTTATTGTACACGCAGTATAACTTCATATATTGAAATTCAGAAACTTATCACATTAAGAAAATTTTGTTTAGGAACATGCTGAGCTATTTATGGGTTTTAAACCATTGTTCTACTTCAACCTACAACAATAATTTATAAATAAATCATGGAAATTGGAAGACATGGTTCCAAGAATATAGTTTTATTGTTCCCAGATAAATGAGGATTATAACCTAAATTATATTGAATTTCAGCTCCTTTCCTGGTCTTTGCTTAGTTTATTGTTATTATTTTGAATGATGGTGCTAGACATTAAATGGAAGCTGTTATTGTTTTAACACATAATATGTTTATATAGTTTTGTGCCTAAACTCGGTATTTTGCTCATGTGAGTATTGAAAGAAAACATTATAAAAGTATTTTTAACTTTTATTTTTATTTTGTTGCTGTAGTTAATTATATTTAAATTTCATGCAATATTGTGATTATTTTTATTTCTTTTGTGACTTAAAATGTTATAAATGTGAAAGCAATAAATGATTGATTTGAATCCACTAGAACAACTTTAGACTTAATTTTTTATTACCGAATCACAATCTTATCCTGTTCTGCTTTTATTGTTAACCAATTTTTTAATATTTGATTATTTACAACGTAATGATAAACTACAAAGACTTCTGTTTTATTTTAAACAAATGTAATACAGTAAAATTGAATACAAAAATATTCATAGATTGTAAATCAAGTAACTCAAATTAGTTTCGCCGACAATGATGCCATTATCAGAGATGTACGAGCCACAGTAACTAAAGTATAACCTACTTCCGAAAGTATTTTTTGTTTTATTTTTAAATAATTTGATTGTTAAATAGTTTATTGTTTTTGAGTAAAAAGTATGTTTGATTTGTAAGGTTATCTGTTAACTTTCATTATATTAAGTATCATATTTCAAAGTCAAATTCGATATTTAGTCTATATATTTTAATAACTTGTCATAAAAGTAAATAAAAAATGTGAAAGAAATTTTTGCTTTACAATTAAAAAGTATAGGCTTCAAAGAAATTAGACTGTTTGACTTTCAAAACATTAGATGCCTTTCATGTTTGGTTTAAGTGTTGACAGTTGTTTTCACTTTAAAAGAAATGCTTTGTAATTCAATATATCTTGTAAATAATGATTATTAAAAAAAAAAAAACATAACTAAAAACCCGATGAATTATTTGTTATTCTTGAACAAAGGACTAAGTTCAAATAACAGTCTCTGCTATCCAAAGTGAAAATCGATAGAACAGTCAGAATTACAATACGCGTAAGTAAAATCTTCATCTTATATAATAAGAGATTTTATTGAATGTGACTAGACTTTCAGCTTCGTCGAGTTTCCATTTATTACTAGACAGTAAGCTCTTATATAAATGTCATGACATCGTAAACTATGCATTAAATTTATAACAATAATATGTTGTTAGGTAAATTCTTCTAGCAAAGTTTATTTCTCGAGTATTCTACTTCAAAAAAGAAAAGAAATAAGATACGGAATAATATCATGTACTTATTCACAGTATTAACATAGGATATTATTTTGAATACAGTTGTAGTATTTTACAAAAGTCTTCGTAGATTTAACCTAATTATTTTGAATGTTTGATAAAATCGAATTCTAAATTAATCATATTAAGAATATTTGCTCTTACGGACGTGTTTCCTATCTAAATTATTATTTTTGATTTTGGTTGAAGGGGTGGAACAAGATTTAAACAATTTAAAAGTCTTATTTACTAATTAGAAGGTTTGAACAATTTATTTAGGAAAAATTAACATTCATAGGGCCGTTTGAATAACATTGAAGCAAATGATGTTGAGAATGAAGTAAGTGCGTGGCGCGTGGCGTATAAAGCTTAGTTATAGCCTGTGCATTTGATTTTATTTTGTATGGATAATTTTTCCTATGTTGATAATTTTTTTGAAGGATAGCTCCACATTTTGTTCAATCTGCAAACACTTATTTTTGTAGTTGTTAGTAGTAAAAGTACTTTAAATAATTTGTTTGATGAAATTGAAATTAACAGATTTTTGACATTTATTCTGCAGATTTTGCTCAAAATATATTCTGTTTTAATAATAAATGATAATTAACTACCCAAATTTTTAGATTTGTTTATTTAGACGTTTTCCATCTTTGTTTTATGAAATACAATAATTTACTGGTAGAATATACGATTTCTTAGGATGAATATGTTACTCAGCATCTAACATCTAGGCTTATATAAGCAATTCGAATTCCTTTGAGTTTTTTTTCTGATTTTTAAACCCTAGAATCAAGACACACTGGTTTATTCAGCTTACAAATTTCAATTTTTAATTTTTCAAAATAAAGTATAGGCTGATATTTAGAGACGAAATTTAAAATCTCCTCTTTATTCCAGATTTTTATGAGAAAGGCTTGTCAATAAGAATTTTATTCAAAACATATGGCATAATATTAATTTAATATTAGGGAGACATCAAATTGGGATAGATAAAGGTAAAATTTCCTCGTTTCAATCCAATAATGCACAATATCCGTCAAATCAATTCGCTAATTGTATCCGTTTATTCCAATCCCAACGTAAATCTGCAGAATAAGAATGTGCCTTTTCATAAACCTCTTTCGCCTCTTGTTCACATTGTCCTGTTGTATTATCGACGTCAGTAATATAATTGCAAATCTCAATGTCAATTTAAGAAGTTTCAAGTTAGAGATATGAAAGAAAATTCACAAATAATCACAGAAGCTAATATACAATCTTACTATCATTGCGTAAAAAATGGACTCGAGAATTAAAAAGTATTACACTCGTAAAGAAAAGACATGTAAAATTTAAGAAATCGAACAGCGTATTTAGCTGTGGCTGAGAATAAACACATTTCTGATGGACCAAATGTCGAAAGGTCGATATAAAATTCTACTAAAAGGAATCTTTCAAGTGCTTGTTTACGACTTTTCAAGTTTACACAATTTTATAATTGATGTTGAAAGAATTGTATATACTTTATTACAATTTGTTTAAAGTTTAGTTTTATCGTATTACTTTACAAGCTATTTTAAAGATCGATTTGTAGAGACACGGAAAGCACCTAGCAAACATCCATATAACATCTAAGATCTTAGAAGATTGATTGACACAAAATAACATTGAACAATTTTTTTTTAAAGTTAAAAATAAAGTTTATTGGATAGAAGCAAGAGTATGATTACGACACATAATAATATTGAAAATATTTGAAAAAGTAAAAAAAAGTTGATTAATTTTATGGAATCAAACGAATGCTTAGAACTCTATATCAAAGACGGTAACCATTGAGCTACTGTTCACAAAGTGTACTAAGAAAAATTTGACTAATATACGTTGTGACTCATTTACAAAGTATAATAATATTAAGCAAAATAATACTTACAAAAATCCCTACACATACGTCGTTTTAATGACTTCAAGGAACATTTATGACAAATTTGAAAAAAATGAACATCGCGTTTGGTCATAATCGTATAACAAACAGATAGACAGACAGGCGAAATACCAAACGGTCTTGAAACAGGACCTTGCTTACGCTAGCTCAATTATTATTTTGTACACGAGAGAAACGAATAATTGACTCTATTAAAAAAAATGATTTAAAAATTTTGTAATTTTGTAACAATCGACAACTAAATGAAACAACGAGCTTAAAAATTTCAAAAACTTTTACATCAGTTGAAATTAAATGTTTTTGAAGTGACTGTTTATAATAGTAGAAGTATAATAAGATAGTAAATATAAAAGGAATGAGTTGTGAATTGATACATATTAAATAAACCTCAATTTTACTATCTCTTGCAAACAATATCAAACATTGTATGTAATTTTTCGTTGGTAATTAAAATTAATAGGGATGAAATTATAAATTAATTCCTTATAATATATTATGTTTCAAGGATTTCTATAGCAACTTTTGTTACATGGCTGAACTGCCTGTAATAAGTTTTCTAATGCTTTGTGTTTGCTTTTATCTTCAACTTCCTATTGTAGGACTCAAACTACACCATTGACAGAATTATGTAATACATTTACTCTTATACTGATTTACAAAATACTGTCGGATTTTTATAAATTAAAAAATATTTTTTTAGGAACTTAAAACATAATTTAAATCCGAGCCTTAAACACCTATGTATTATGCTAATATATTATTTACATAGCTGAAGGAGATTTTTGGGAACATCAAGGTGAGCTTTGTAAAATGCATTTATAAAATATTTTAGAAGTGCTTATTTAATAATTTTGTTTATCCATATTCTTTGAGTCAGTTAAATATTTGGTGTTTTACTTAGATTAAATCTTAAAGATGTTCAATTGGAAACTGCAAAAATAATTATAAATATTGCTTAGATTTATTTTTTAGAGAAACGAATGAAGAGTAAATATTAGTAAAGGAACAATATATAGATTGGACCATTCATACCAATCAAGGAGATTGAATTAAAACCACAAGAATTTAGAAGACTTAATACAAAAACATATTTCAGTTGATTGGGCTGGTAAAACAACAAAGATGTGTTTCAAAAGTTGGTTATTTTATCCTTCAATATACTGCAATATATTACTAACGAAAGATACTACCTAAAAACCGTTTCCAGAATCAGTTTCCAGGGTTAATACAAGACTTACAAAAAATTCTTATTCTAAATTGTGTACACTTATTACAGTTTTTTCTTGTGATCTGACTAATGTATTCATTTTCTTAAATTTCCAATTTAAATACAGTTTCTGTAGCAAAAATATAGTTTAAATAGAAAATTGAAAACCACTTCATCGATCTAAAGTTTAAATAGTTTTTAAGTAACTTCTTTTTGTATATTAATCTTATTTAGTAGTGAGCTGTATATTTCTACTGGTGTCTTTGTCTTTTGTTTAATATTGTTTGTGCAAAAGTATGGTTATGTATTTTATTTATATGTCTTGATTTAGAAAATATAGATTGTCAATTTAATAGTTTGTATTTTGGGTTTTTGTTGTATTTGTTTAGTTATTTTAAAAGTTATAGGTTAACATAATATAGGCGATACAAAATTAACTAAAAAAAAAAAAAAAAACACACAAAACAGACATTAAGAGTAAGTGAGTATTAAATGTGTTGTTATTTTAAGTTGAACTTAATTTATGTTTAGTAATTATTATTTTGTATTTTGTTTTTCTATTGATAATACTGCTGGGGGAGAATAGTTTAATATTTTAAGTGGTGTGTTTTATTTGTGTAGTATATTTTCAAAATGGAATCAATTATTATTATTATTAGAAAAACACAGAATATTTTGCAAAATTCTACAAATATACTTGATCCTTGATGACGATCAACAGGACTTGTTGTCGACAGTTCTGTAATTTTCATAGAACCTTAGATGAGCGGAAACCAGGACCAGCAAGCATAAGTTATTATATTTGTAGGATTTGGCAAATTATTATGTTATATTTTAATTAAAATGGTAACATATTAGGCCTATTATTTGTTCATATGCCTAAATCATGAACCTTCATTTTACAAAACTCAGATTAAACACGTTTTAATTAAGGAATTAACATTACTGAAACATGCACATTTTAAAACTACATTTAGTTTTTGAAGGATTTTACCTCATTGGAGTCTTGTAGCGAGTTTAAAACACAATACATACTAATTTCTATGTATTAAAATTTATTTATTTATTATTCTATTTTATTTAAATTTAGTATTTACAAATTTTGTTTTTGCGTAAGGTACACATCATTTATAGCTCAAATGATAAGAAAGATATGAAGGGGTTACATTTGTTTAATCTTTAAAGTCCTTAACTTTAAATTCTTCAACAACATTAATTTGCCCTTTAATAACTTTAAATACTTTATCAATAATCATCCTTTAAATAGCTTTAAATTTATTCAACAAAAATCATCCTTTAATAACTTTAAATACTTCATCCACAATGACCCTTTAATAACTTTAAATTATTCAACAAAAATCACCCTTTAATAACTTTAAATTATTTAGCCAAAATAACCCTTTAATAACTTTAAATACTTCATCATTTATCACTCTTTAATAACTTTAAATTCTTTAAAAACAATCACCCTTTTTAATAACTTTTAATACTTCATCAATAATAATCACCTTTTAATAACTTTAAAAAATTCAACAAAAATCACCTTTTAATAACTTTAAATTATTCAATAAAAATCTCCTTTTAATAACTTTAAATTATTTAGCAAAAATCACCCTTTTATAACTTTAAATACTTCATCATTTATCACTCTTTAATAACTTTAAATTCTCCAAAAACAATCACCCTTTTTAATAACTTTTAATACTTCATCAATAATAATCACCTTTTAATGACTGTAAAAAATTCAACAAAAATCACCCTTTAATAACTTTAAATTATTCAACAAAAATTACCCTTTAATAACTTTAAATACTTCATTAATAATTACCCTTGAATAATTATCTAAAGTCTTTGAATGTAAAACGTCTTGGGCTGATAAAGTGATGCATACCTTATAAAATTGAGAAAGGCAATAAAACACTTAAGTCATAAAATAATCCTTGTGTTTTTAATAACGTCAAATATAATTATTATTTATGAGACATAAAATGTTTAACTGGCGAGACAACCTGATTGAATCAATCTCATTAAAACATATTTCTGAATAACATATTCAACTGGTGCTAGTGCGTTCCAACATTAAGCCTGTTACATCTTGAATCTCGGCATTTGTTGCTTTCTCTGGTATCTATTCTCTTCATAGTATAAATATCTGCAAAATCGCGATCGTACATATCTTCGTGAAATCCCATCGAGTCCATTTCGGGTTTTCTTTTTTGAAGGGCGTTATAATCTTCCAACTCACTGATAAGTTCTCTTCGAATGTCTTGTCCATCCAATTCTGATTTAATGTTTTTAGTCTTTTTTAAATCTCCAGAGTTGTCACTTACTTTAACATCACGAAGGTTAGTGTTTTTTTCCTGCTTTCTTTTTTTGTACGTATCAAATTCTCCAAAACCTCTACTGAAAGTATCCCCATGAAAACCCATAGAGTCCATTTCAGCACGTCTTTTTTTAAAGGTATCGAATTCTCCAAATCCTCTACTAAAAGTGTCTCCATGAAAACCCATGGAATCCATTTCAGGCCTTCGTTTTTTGTATACATCGAAATCCCCAAAGCCCCTACTAAAGGTGTCCCCATGAAAACCCATAGAATCCATTTCCGGTTTGCGTTTCTTGTACGTGTCAAAATCCCCAAAACCCCTACTAAATGTATCCCCATGAAAACCCATAGAATCCATCTCTGGGCGTCGTTTTTTTAAAGTTTCAAATTCACCGAAACCTCTACTGAACGTATCCCCATGAAAACCCATAGAATCCATTTCAGCAAGTCTTTTTTTGAAGGTATCAAATTCTCCAAAGCCTCTACTAAAAGTGTCTCCATGGAATCCCATGGAATCCATTTCAGGTCTTCGTTTTTTGTATACGTCAAAATCTCCAAAACCCCTACTAAAAGTGTCCCCATGAAAGCCCATAGAATCCATTTCTGGTTTGCGTTTCTTGTACGTATCAAAATCTCCAAAGCCTCTGCTAAAAGTGTCTCCATGGAATCCCATAGAATCCATTTCCGGTCTTCTTTT
>JAGFPH010001558.1:208503-232945 GCA_018207615.1 Philaenus spumarius
AAAAATGTGATAGTTGAATTAATTTGGCTCCATTGTAAGAAACAGATTCGCTAAAATTTGTAACAGATTTAGTGACAATTAAAACAGTCAAAAAATGACTAACCAAAATTAGTACAAAAATTTAAACATAAGGAAGACTTAGTAATTAATTACAATGTACATGACAGATTACTAATCAGTTTAATGTGTTAAAATTATAATAAAAATTATATTTATAGTAAAACATTTCTCATGTTTATGTAGTCTTTTTTTTAAAAATTGATAATTAGTTGCCATATCATAACAATATTAATATTTTACTGTTGGTGAAGTCAAACAGCACAGATTTGATATCATTGCCTGTAAATCAGTTTCCTAGTACACAAATATCCATGGTCTTCACTTGTGTTCGAACTGGGAACCTAATGCTTTGGCGTCATGTTCGCTAGTCCCTCAGCTACAACAATGACTACATGTCTACAATTGGCTACAAGGTCACCCGGGGAACAGTATAATAAGACATATTTTACTTCAAACTCTAGTTTAAAATAAGTTTTACAGTCTAAACCGCATTAGTATACGCTGCACCTATCTTAAAATTGTGTTCAGTTAATTTAAAATTATAAAGTTGATGTCATTTAATCAGTAGTGTTATCCCTTATTGTATTCAAAAGGTAAAAATAGGTATCCAAATATTAAAAATCAGAATATTTGTAAGTGATAGTTAAACATTTTTTCATACCCCATTTCGATTTGATTACTTAATTTTGATAGAATGTTTTGCTCAATTTTGTATCGTATTAAAGATTATTTGGTTAATTTCGCACTTAAACAGCGAGGCTGCTCTACTTATATTTTAAATATGTTGTACCTTTAGTTTTAAAAGCACTTCGCTGTTTCTAATAAACTTGTTTAGTAAATTTAAATGTTTTAGCAAGAATTTAAATCACTAAAGCTTTCAACAATATTCTATTTTAGTTGGAAGATCAGAAGGATATTTAACAACACAAGCCATAAATTTGCTAGCATGAGTTATAAACCAATATTGTTTTAGGAAACTTGTGAACACATGGTGAGCTGAGGGAATGCGCCGGGGTGGGGGGGGGGGGGGGTTGAATTCAGTGAATAAATGTTGAGCTTGAGAAGGGGTGGGTGGGAATACATGTTTATTTTGTAAACTAAATAATGCAATATTTTGAAATGTAATGCACAAAGTTTAATAGAGCTAATACTATTGTAAAATCTAGTAGATTTAGTTATGTAAATATTAAGTAAAAGACGATTGTTGTGTGTCTGTGGGGGTGTGCGTGTGTGATTGTTACTAAGCTGGTAATTTAACAACACAAATACAACACATTATATTTAACACATCGTATTCACTAGCTAAACATTTCAAGTGGCTAAGATAATATCGGCGATTTAATGTTTGTCTTTTAAATATACAGAACCTGAGAAAAAATCTGACATACATCACAATATGTGAATTTTCTTGGACGTAACTAGTTTACATAAACATAGGATCAGACAGTCAGCAATTTTATTTTACTATAAAAACATTGTAACTTTGGAAGTATGATGAGTTAAAATAAGGCATACAAACTGTTTACAAATGTAGCCACGACAAAAAATCTTTGATTTCTTTAGTTTCAACATGAGTGCATTAAAAATATTTAAAACCTTATGTTTACAAACAAGTTCATGAGAGACGAAATATTTAACAATTTTTAAGACAGTGAAAATAATTCTTTTATTTACCTCAAAGGAGTTGTCGTCAAAAAATAATACAAAAACAATAAAGTTAGAAACCATTTTGAATAAGTTAAGTTCCGCGTTTGTTAATTTGGAAGTATTTAAAGTTGAAGATATACATTTTTTAAATCCGTTTCCATTGAAAAAAGAAAAATATTTGGTCTGTTGTAATATTAAATAAATGGTTTTAATGTTATCTGACATTAAACATTTTTAACGGAAAAAATTATGAAATTGTACAAAATAAAGTATTTGTTATTAGTAAACTTGTAAATAGTACCATAAAACAAATTTTCATGTCAAATTTTAACTTAATACGTTATTTACTTCTAACGTTACAATCTATGCAGTGAAAACATTTAAGGTTGTCGGGAAATGGACCATTTTTACTTAAATACTGCCGCACACAGAATTGTACACTATTTATAAATATAATGTTATCATGATATCTCACCAGCGATGCAAATCAAAAGCAATAATATATATAGTTTAGTTACTGTCAAAATGTTATAAAAATTTATTAATTCTAAATGTTTTCTCTTGATAAACATTTTTTAAATTTACTTTCTGTAAGCATATTTATGGAATAAATAAAACGTAAAATTTTGTATTTTACTAACAATACCATATAAAACTAAATCACTGATAGTTTACCACTTTTATTTAAATTCTTCGCTATCACTTCCCAATTCCAGTTCTTTAGATTTGGGTGTTTGTAGTCAGAGCTACTTGTTAACCATAAACAAGGATGATTCTCTACCTTTTCTATTAAACTTCCATTTTCCTTTATGATGAGAAGTTTAAAGTTCTTTTATGCATACGTTTTGTGCACCTCGACGTGCATTCAAAGTGCACACATATTTCATATAAGCAGCTAATGTTTTACTATTTATATGATTATTTTTTGCTTGAAATTATTTGTAAAGTTCAATATTTTCCTCACTAACTAGAAATACATTTTTTTCATATATATAAAGTTACTATTTTTAATAGTTAATATTATTTTGGAAATTACTATTATGGCAAAGTTTACAATATACAACATTTCTAAAATAGGGAGAAAATAGGAACATTAACAGACATAACTCCCATTTATTTTGTCAATTTTGCCAAAGAAAAACTCATTTGAATAGTATTGGTCTTCATTTCAGTTAATTACGGAAAATTAAATCAGCACTGTTGATTTAATTAAATCAAGTCATGTACATTTTTCAATGTGCAGGTGTCAGTGAAAATCTCTTGGCATAGTAACATGCCATAATGTTTCTTGTCACTTGATAAGTTTAATATAAAACTAATTATTACAGTTTTGGTGCATACATTATACCAGTAAAATACCATTACCTTCCAAAAAGTCTGGGAGTATATTTTTATTTTTCTGCTTGAATTGGGTCCAATAATGTAAAACCAAAATGTGCAGTTTGTCTGACTTGGAAAACGGTTTTGGTAACAAAGACTCAGGATTATTTCGGAGTTATCTAAATCTTAGTATTGATTGTTACTAGTACTTTTATTTTTATTTAAAAATTCGAAGAAGTGAAATTTTTCAACAAGTTTCAACCAGTTTTTCTATACTCAACAACAAGTACGCTACAGTGTCCTGAAAATTAGAATTACTTTGTAAAAAGTACTTTAATTAGTTTTTAAAAGTAACTTTTATATAATCAATGGGCTATTTGGAGTATAAATTTTACACGTTATTTACAAATTAGGTGAATAAATAAAAACTTGAAATCTTTCGACCCTCCTGTTTGTTCTGAGCTATGCAATAATTAGTTTGTTATGACAGATTTATTTAGATTAATCTATATTTTAAAACCAGTGTTTATTTCAAACTGTTTTTCCTGTATCAAAAAATAATCCTGTATTTTTTGTGTAAATGTATCTCAATTCAAATTCTGTTATCTGTATCTGTATTTTGTGGCTGTGTAGAATTATAATTCATCACTTTTATTTGTTTGGTGAAATGAGGACATGGTGGTTGATTGAACATTAGTTTTAGTATTTGTCTTAAAGCGAAGTTTGGTCAAACAATCTGGGTTAAATTTAAAACTTTAAATTTTCATCAAATGGAACGGTATGAGGTAGAAAGTTCTTACTTGGTCTAGAGCCAACATAACCTTAATCACCTTGTATGCTTAGTGCTAACTTCAGTTTAAATATGGATTCCCAGTAGTAATTTATTTTAGTAAATAATGCTAACGATATCTACTATCGTATTTTATACTTCAACTATATTAACATTTTTGTGTGACGCATATTTGTAATTATAAAAGGTTACGCTTTTTGAAGCAGACAAAATCTACATTTTTATAATAAAGTCTTTTGAAAGGCAATCTAAAATAATATTGTAATATTTATTTTCTATGGTAACAACATCAAAATGATCTGTTTGTGTGACTTGAAGTTCGTTAATGAATAAATATATTCCTAAGACATCCTAATTAAGTACATTATATTTAAGTGTCAGATTAGAGTAATATTCAAAAGACAAGACAAAAGGAAACTTGTAGTTTGATTTCAAGAAATGTTTTATTATTAACAAGTTAAATATGGCCAAATACTAAAAATGCATGCTAGTTGAATTTTAGTGTTCTTCAAATTACATCACTATTTGAATTGTGAAGTACTAACACAAAAGTGAAACTGGTAAATTAAAACTGATATAAAATCATGAACATTTAAATAAACTCTGTATAAACCAAGTACAGACTTATCACAATATCTCTCAAACCATTCAACTGGTTGAAGTAAAATTTAGTATAAAGGTTTCTATATACAGACTATTTTAAGAACACATTTTTTAAGAAAAGATTTTTCTATCTCAACCTCAACCCACACGGCGGAGAATCCTCCGGAAATGTATTTTTCTGTGACCATTTAAGCTAGAAATGCGAAATTTGGTAGTAATATTTTCGTTATATTGCAGGTAACGCACAAAACAACATTTTTGGATGTTCCAAATTGGTAGACAAGTGAAAACTTTCACCAAAGAGCCAATACTACTTACTAATGGCTTATAAAGTCAAAATGCGAAATTCGATGATAATGTGCCATGTAAGGCGCGGGGTTGACAAACATTAATTTTATTTCTAAAAGTTGGTAAAATGGAAACCCAATGGGAAAAGACATTGCTATATTTTTGTAACCATTTATAAGGTACAAGAAGTAAAATTTGCAATTTGGTAACGACTATATTAATTTGTTAAATTTTATTACATTTAAGAGATTTAATAGAGTTTTTTTTTTATGAATATGGAGTAAGCAGGGTGGACTGCTATTAACAAATTAATATAATTAGTATGCAATTAATCAGTTTGTGTTTTCCACTTTAAAATTTCAATTTTGTTAAAAAATAATAAATAATTTGGACTACAAAGTATTTAATCAATATCCCAATATTTTTACTCCTTGGTCGAAAGCAAGTGATTTTCAATAAGCTATTTTCATAAGTTTAGTTTCTTTTTACCGAATTACGCTAGTGCATATTATATACCTGATTATATACCTGTAGTTTCTATGAGTTTGTAAGCCAAGTTGTTGCATCAGAGAAGGACTGTAGGAGAAGCCAGAATCTCTCTTATAGGTCCTGGGCCAAGATGGAAAGTAATCTCCAATGCCATCAAATACCGACTCATGGAATCCTCTGGCATCTATTTCTGAAACAAATATAACCCACCTTACAATACAGATCCCGACAACAACTGTACATAGTGTACACAGAACTATTCATATTCATATTTCTTTTTATCACTATTTTGGAATTTTAAAGACAAATGTATATATCTAGATTGAATTGAGGTAACATAACAAATCACGTAAAAAGTAAAGCGTTTAGTGTTCACATGTTTACACTTAATTAGTGGCTGTTTAAAAATGGCAGCGTTAAAATTAATAATATTACATACAAGTCCAAGAGACAAAAGGGTTTTGGGATTTTACTTTCGTTTAATTAAAAATAATTTCATAGTTTTTGTCTTAGCTGATTTTTAGCGTTGCTGACTGACAATCACCAAGAAATTACGTTTTTGGTATATATCTCGATAATCGCTTAACCTACAGACATAATAATTCTTTTTTTTAAATTCTTAGATTGAACGTTAAAATGTTTTAATGACTGTCTGTTTGAAAATGTCTACAGACATGGTAATTTTTATTATTTATAATGATCACCTACATTTCATTTTAAAATATCTACTAATATATACAGTCTAGTTTTATAAATGTCAAATGTATATGAATATTAGTAGAAATTGTAGTTTACAACAAGATAATGAAGAATATAGTAATTAATAAAACACTACTTCCCAACTCTCATTATTAAATCAATACAGTTTATATATTGATTGTTGAAAATGCTTTAAGAATAAATACACGTCGTAAATTAGGTAATGTAAAATACCTACTATATTCGGTTACGAAGGTTAAAAGAACCATATTTAGAAAAATACTTCGTAATATTCATTAAAATGTAGAACTTGCTTTTCTCATAACTCTTCATTAGTACAAATCTGTTTATTGACAAACATAAACTTTTAATATGACAAAATAAATGGACACCACTAGAAAAGAATTTACAGATTCTCACCTGTAAAAAAACCACCTTACAGTTTTATTCCGCCAAACTTAGAGCCGAAGAGCAGAGTTTAGAAACTTGAAGAATTTAAATCCATTAGTTTTAATGTAAGCTCATAAAATAATAATTTAATTCAAGTGGTTTAGTTTCGTAAGTATGTTCCATAACAACAATGGCATGATTTACAAATTTTATTTTATCTACTTTAATGTTTTATAATTTCTCGATATTTCATCTATAGTTTTCCTCCTTTATATTTATTGTAATAAAATAAATTGAATATGAATTGCAGTTTTAATACAAATAGGATAGAACCAGTTATGATACGAGTTCGTGATTCGTAGCTACAATAACCCTCTTTCATCATTGATACACACAATTTATCATTTATGTTTAATAAGAGTATATGATTAATCATAACCTGAAAGATAAAATGGTAAATAATACTAAACAAATAAATAAAGTTTATGATGTAAGCGGAGTCCTAATAAAGTTTAAAAGAACCAGCAAGTCTTAGGGCTACTTTACAAAGCGGACAATGTTACTTATGTTGTTTATCAATAGGCTATTTTCATGAATTTAGTTTTTTTAACAGAATTACGCAAGTGCATATTATATACCTGTCCCCCAATCTTGATTGAATACTTCTAATAATTGAAACTGTTATTTTTAAGACATAACGGGAGTTATAATAAAAATGAATCAGCATAACTTAGTTGATAGAACGAAACTTGACCACAGATTCTCACAAATATAGGCTGTACTGAGTTATAGTTACATTATTGTAGCTCCCGCATCAGTGAAGATGGCTACATTGTCGTTGAAATGAGTTAAGTTAATAAACTTATTATTTAAAAATTATGAAATCACATTAGTGGAAATCTTATATTTGAAATAGCATACATAACAGTTTAGAAGTGTAAAAATAAAGAGATGGTTATACCAACATTGAAAATATTCCATTACCAGAAACATATATTTTATATTAACAGATATTTTAAATAAACATATTGATTTTTACTGTTTATAAGCTTAAATTTTGCTTAGAATTCATTTGTTCATTTTAGTATTTCTCCTTCAATCTTAAGGCTACACCGATATATATATATTATAATATATATATTTCACAGAGAGAAAGTGTACAGTTTTTATTGCGTGAGTTTACATACTAGTTTAAATTATATATAGTGATATTAAAAAAGAAATATCTTTTAAAGCATAGTGTATTCATAATTTGACTTACAAAGTATGAACTTTTGTTTATCTGAACGATAGAGTAAAACCATATCTTTTTTATTTGATAAAAAAACAGAATCAAAATATGTTGCTGAAAATTAAATTATTAAATTGCATTTGTTCCAGGTATATATTTCACTATCCAATAGATTTAGGTATTTAGAGGTAATCCTATATTGAGGCTATAGCCATTAATTTATAAGAGTAATACAGGTTCAAAAACAGAATTCAGGTAAAAATAAAAAAGTGAAATATTGAATTAAAAATAATTGTAATTTAGGTTCATAATCATATTCATTTATCTGTGAATTTGTATTTGTCTGATAATATAATTAATTAATGTTTACATTTTATTTTTTTAAAGTTTTGTTTAAAGTTTAATTCACTATTAGTATATTAAAATTACTAGCGATTGTTTGATATTACTTTTTTATTTAATTTATAAAAACTACTTCACTGCACAGACCTTATTTTATATACCGGTACTAAAAGTTTTTTGATTATTTTTATCTTTATGATTTTCAAACCATACTAGGAAAACAATGCAATACGATTAAACGTTTAATCTCGAATTAAAACCTATTCATTATTCCTAAAATAAACAATCAACAGACACTATTTTATATTTTGACCAATAAATTTAAAAATCAATACGTTGTGAGATGAAAAAACTAAAATCAGCATTGTTATGAATGCTGAATGGAAATGGGTTTCGTCTCAGGAGATGAGCCATTACAATCACTTCCTTTCTGTCATTTTAACTTTTTACCGGTGGTACTTCCACAGGAGTGGAATCAAATTTATAAGTTAGACATCGAAAAGAAGTACTCAGATCTGTTTTGTGAAATATTTAAAAGAAGTAGTTTCTTATTCTTAAATTTAGTTAGTTTTTTATTATTTCATGTTGTTTATAAAATGTTGTAGCATACTTTAGGTCTCACAGGGAACACGTTACAGTAAGCAGTGTATCAGTTTGCAATAGTTAAGCTCTTTTTCCTGTAAGACTACGAAGAATGGGGAGGGGAATAACACACGAAAACCCAAAGTTAATAGGCAGATTTAAATCTATAACTGCCTGATTGAACAAATTTTACTGAAAAGATAATTCAAATTATTATTATTACTTGCCTTATTGAAGGTAATAAATAAGTTACCTTTTATTTTTATTTTGCTTGCAGACGTTTTTTCGTTTTTCTTCTTGTTACGTCACATTTCCCCTATTGTTTAGGCATATTGAGCAACTTGTGAAGATGTATACACGTGTAAAACCAAACTTTGCATTATTTTCAGTGTGTAATAAGTGTTACGAACAAGTGTTGTGTAGAAATGTTTTATTATTAAAAAGGTGCATGAAAAAGGAGTTAACGTCACATTATATTTTAAAATGCATGAACATTAGGCGAAATGTGACGTAACCAAGAAAAAAAAGAAGAAGGATTGTGAGCAAAACAAAAATAAAAGGTAGCTTATTTATTCATTAAAAAAATAAACTGCAGTTTGAATACTCAGAAGATAGAATCATAATAGAATGAGGGAAAATGTATACTAATATCAACATACATATAATTTCTTGGCAGTTGTTTAGCCTCGACTAACATTTATTTAGAATTAATTATGATACAATAAATAAAATAATAACAATAAAATCATCCATTTTCCAGATTTCATAAATAATGCAAATGCCAACAACGGCCCCAAAAACGAAAGGCATATTCAGAATATTTCTTCACAATCACTTGAAAAAAAAAACATTATACAGTACTTCAACTGCAATGATAATTTATTAATGTGTACATCACATTTAGCCTTAATGGATTAAATAGTGCAATAAACTTAAATATTTACTTAAAAAGTTTTATGGAATAAATAAATTAATAGTATTAAACAACATATACTGTAGCCATTTTTTTTACTATGAAATGGACGAAACAAATATCATATCTAATACATTACCACATTAATAAATGAAGTTACTAGTTTTTTATACGAAACTGCCTGCTATATGGTGTTGGTTAATTATTTATTAAGTGTATGGAAAAAATCAATATAAAAAAAAATATTAATTGGTTTGAAACAAAATATTACTAAAGTATACGAGAAAGAATACTTGTGTATTGGTATATTTTTTCGTTGACCGTTAAAAGTGTGATCTTAATATTGTATTGTATATGATTGCCTACATTAATGCCACAATATTTATATAGGCTGAACCGAAAGTTTTCTCATTGTAAACATATTTGATAAATCGTGTAAACCTTAGTCTCATTAAATTAAATTTTTTTCATTAATAACAGGTGCAGGCAGAAATTGTTAAGCAGTTGCTGAGGTTTACAGTATTTAGTTTTAGGGTATAAAAAGAGATGAGGATATTACATTTCTAAACAAATAAGAAAATGATAGGTTCATTTTTGACCATGTTCGCTTTTCATAGGTCAAACGTGTAACAAAAGTGTTTTGTTTATATTATCATTTTTTGAAAATAAAATTGGGGTACAAAAAATAAGCGCAAGCTAAATTCCATGCAAAAGTTAGAATTTATAGTCTTATGCATTTTGTCTGTCTTAATGAATACATATAGTTCATGATGAGTCGAAATCATACTAGATATTCTAGATTATATTTTGTTGAATTAGTTCTAACAGAAATTAACGTTTCTGCAGGAGGTAAGCATATATCCAAGATATCCATTTCAACTGGGCCAATGTACTTCACACTTCACAACAAATAATAGCAATAATAGTTCAATAATATAATACAAATTATATTAAATAACTCAAAAATTTCAGATGATAATAGCGCATTCATGCAGTTTGTATAAATACACAACACAAGGTGGCACTTAACTCAAAAACTGCCTATTTCAGAGAAAAAGTTTGAAACAAAAGTTTTAGAGAATTTAATTTTCTAAAATTTTTATCAGTAACTTTTTTTTTTCTAGGACGCATTCAACTGAAATTATTTGGGAAAACCCGTAATTTGGCCACCATTTTCCAAGATGGCGGCGTAAGCTCAAAGTGGTGGGGGTCGCAAACTTAGCATGTTTTTTAGGATGTCAAAATGTCTATATTACCAAGTTTCATGTCTCCCGCATTTTTTTTCAGGTAAAAGTAACTGTTGCCTGGTCTATACTAAGTAGGCCTACTTCATTACATGAAATGATAAATTAAATTTTGTTTCAGTTGGTTGTATTTATTTATATAAAAATCAAATACATATAATTTAAGCAATAAAATAAGAATAAAATAGTTGAAATAGTGTCATTGGGTTTGAAGGTATTGAACTTTTAGAAAGTGTTACATAAAATTTTAAATGGCAGTGTAGTTCATATGTCAGCTATTTGACACCTGACCTTAAAACGTTTTTTATACCTAAGCGCTTAAAGAATGCCAAGTTTAATGCTGGTGCTCTGCCTGTTCCGTTCATTTCATTAAGTATTAAGAAGGCATAATAAATCGACTAAACATTGACCTCTGTAAATCCTAATAATATCACCAGATTTTTTCGGTGATATAAATAAACTACTTTGACAATGTCTATAACTTCATATAATTCTAAAAATGTTTAAATATAACATTTGGCAACTATCTTAGTTCTGTCTCTGAAATTAAACTTACAATTCAGTAATGATGGTACAGATGTTTGATTACTCAACATTAAAAAGTTTTACTTTTAAATATAGCAGACCTACTCCAAATGTAGACCTATTAGAATTTCTGTCTGCAAGTTTTCAATAAAATACAGACATAATTACGTACCACATTTACAACAAGGGCTCTTTATCATCCTAATGAAACGGAAATTTACTTAAATATACTTCTGCATTTTTTGCTTTTTTGTAGTTCCCTCACTCGTAGTTAAGTGACATTATGCATGCCTCAAAGTAACAAACACTTTTCTAGACCAAATAACGGAAATTGCATAAAATATTTTCCATCAAGTAAAAGATGCTGTGCAACACCAAAGAACAAAAGCGTGATGTATTCATGTATTACATTACTTTTAATGTATTATTTTGATGCATCTGTTATTACTACGTTAGTTTTTAAGTCTTAAAGTAAATCTATAACTAAGCGTCACGTATTAGTCCATTATAGTTATATCTGGTGCCAAAATTATCGGTAAAGTTTAAATTGTTAATTGTATCAGTATTATTATATTGATTCAGTTGATTCTATGTTTGTTACATGAACATAAAGTCGATTTAAAGTTAGATTGTAAGAGAATAAAGTCCCAAAACTTAATATATTTTAATATTACTGTTTGCAGAAGGCATTAAATTACTAGGCTGTGAGATTAAATTTGTTTGAAGATGTATTCTTATATTGAGTTTTAATTTAACTTATCTTAATAAACTAGTACCTGTGATACCATTTAATTTAACCTAGATTTGTTTAAAATTGTTAACTTTTTAAAATAAACTTGTGAAAAATATTTATGTGTGACTAAAAATAATTACTCCCAAAAATTCCTTTTGTTCAATTAAGTATTGATGAAATAAAACAATAACACAAAATCTCGTAGTTTGGCTTTTGTGGCTTTATCACTGAGGATGGCGACTTTGTCGTTGAAACGCGTTTGATTTATTAAACGTATTTGTTGTGAGATTTTGTGTTATTATTTTATTTCATCTATATTGTTCTCACAAGTCCAGCTCATTATTTACTTACAATTAAGTATTGTTTTCAGTTTCATTTAAAACTCATAACAATTATTTTAATTTTACTTTACCACAGTCCACACTGCACTTAATTTTTTAATATTGTTATGTCTATTAAACCTTTTTTAAACTACTTGTCAGTTACATACTTTTATTTACAAATATCACAATAATGGATGAGCTGAAAGAAATAATGAATATACATAATTAATTGTTTTTTAAATATATTGGTTGATGTTTTGATTTAATGTACCTCTCCCAACAACATAAAATAAATACTGTAAATAGATTGTCACATAAGACACCTAGAAACTTAGTCAATAATTTGGATACTATTGATTTCTACACAAATATACTCTTAAGGAATACCATGTCGTTCATCTTTGCAAACGAGTTAAACGACTGCTCGAACTTGTGTATTAATTCGCAGATTTGATTTTATGCAATTTTATTATAAGTTAGTGCTTAACTCTTAGCCTGTAGCATTTACTATTACGTTTGAGGTGTTACTAGTTAGTTGTAGGGTTAAATTAATTTGTCGCTGGAGCGAGTAGAAAGTGATAACTTTAGTTAGGCAACGTCAAAACAGGTGAACCGTAGATTCGTGTTTAAAAGCACATATAACTAAGAATGTAGTACATAACACTAGCTAAGGATTCATTCTCATATATCATTATTACTACGACTTTATACCTGTAAGTCTCTGTTAGTTAAGTGGTGCTATTTGAACGTAATAATAATGCTACTTTCAAAGAATAACAATTTCATATAATCAATTCGATTTATTATTATTAAAAATTAATGAAATTGGACAATAGAAAAACGAAACAAAGATGAATATAACATGGATGTTTCTAGGTTGTATCGCTTGAACTAAGATAATTATACTTAAATGCTTCTTATTAATTCAAATATACAACAGAATGCACATAAAATGTCTAGAATTAATTAGTTATAATTTTACTTTAAGAAACTACAATAGCAACTCAGAATACTGCAATTAAAATGGTTTTGACGAAAAATCTCTTCCATCTTTTAAGATAGGAATTAATCATGAAGATGGTTTGTTAGAATAATGAATGCGCATACCTAATGAATATTTATGCTTCAACAATTGTACAACGCTGTTTAAAATTATAAACTAAAGACAGTGATTTATTTTTGCGGCTTTTTCGCGTGCCGAGTAAAAGAGAGTTTAGAATACGTTAGTTAAATTTTATTAAAGAAAAAATATATTTTACATGAATTGTCGCAGAAGAAAAATGCGCTTCAATGTAAATTCCACCACAGCTCTACTCTCTAAATTCAGCTCATTGTTCTCTCCTCAACGATTCATTGTTCGACCCCGCGAATTTAACTTATAATCAATCAACTTTTTTACTTTTTAAAATGTGTTCAATATTAATATGTGTTATAATCTTACAGGGTCTAAATTTAACTTTCTGTGCCTCTACAAATAAATCTTTCAACAAACTGGTAAAGTACTACCAGTTATTTTATACGTATAAAACTAAAGGTAAACAAATCGTATGAAGTACACTCAGTTCTTTCAACATAAAATATACAATGTAAGAAGTTCTAAATCGAAAAAACAAATTAATTCAGAAATGTAAAAAAATGTATTAATTGTAAAATAGGTTCTGTGATTACTTGTAAATTTTCTTTTCCATCTGTAGTTCGAACTTATCGAATCCTCCGTTTTTTTAAAAATTGAGGTTACAAGAGGATAATGTGAACTGAGGCGAAAGAGGTATAAACCTCCTCATAAGTAAAGACACATTCGTATTCAGCAAATTTGCTTTGTGATGGAAATAAACGGATGCAAAATAATTAGCGAATTGATTTGACAGATCTTGTACATTGGATTGAAACGAAGAAATATACCATTATCTATCCAATTTTGAAATCTCCCTAACATTAAATTAATATTATGCCATATGATTCAAGAATAATTTCTATTAGATACAACCTTTTTTATAAAAATCTGAAATAAAGAGATGATTTTATATTTTATTGTAAACAGAACTACTAGTTAACACATTATTTTGAAAAAAGAAATGTACACAAACACAAGTAAACACCTATGTAAAACTAAATATGTGTCGTGTATATTAAACTTTGTGTAAAATTGTTAGATATTTACTGAAAATAACTGAAAGTTTTTTTTTTAAACAATAACAATCGAACAGTAATAATGTGGTTTTATTGATTTAATTCCCTTTGTAGCATGAAATACAGATCTTTATTGGATTGTATACCACAGGAAATATACCATTATCTATCCAATTTTGAAATTTCCCTAATATTAAATTAATATTATGCCATATGATTCAAGAATCATTCCTATTAGATACAACCTTTTTTATAAAAATCTGCAATAAAGTGATGATTTTAGATTTTATTGTAAACAGAACTACCAATTAACATATTATTTTGAAAAAGGAAATTACACAAACACAAGTAAATACTTATGTACAACTTAAAGATAGCATGACAATAGTACATGAAAATACACCGCAAAAATGTAAAATATGAACTCTATCACTAATATATATATCTTAATAATATTCCGTAGGAGGATTACCATTGAATGAGAATCCTAATTCTTCATCTTCCTGGAAGAGAAGCCATTTTAGTCCACCTGAAGTAATCAGTGTCAATGTGGTTCTTAAATAAACCAAGAATATGGTCCCATTCAATACATATTATTATAAAAGGTATCTTGTACCATATAAATATTTGTTATAATACCAAAATCATGACATAATTAAGAGTTTATTATTTTTTTAAACTTTACATAACTAATGACATAAAAACTTCATTTATAGTCTAGGTGCATGGAAAAAAAATTATATTCAAAAATACGAATTAGTATTCTATATGCAAAATACATAATTACTTCCAACTCACTGCGACGTTACATTAGTATAAATCTAGTTTTATAATTCTAATTTATCTCACTTTATTATTATTATGTATAAGGCTTTTGGAACTTGTTATTTTTTAACTGAAGATGTAAAGATAATAACTTTGTTCTTAATTCTTGTACATTTGTTTCAATCAGTTTCCATCTAGTACAAACGTCATCAATATTGTCTTGGAAGCGAGATTATCAGGCCTACAAGCAACAGTTACGTTCATGGATTATGATTTGTTATGGAATATATTTTATTTTAATACATGTATTGGTTTAGACTGAATTTTAATAATATTATTTACTAATTAATAAGGAGGTAAACATTGTTTTATGTCCAGTTGTCCTAAGGTAATCTCCGATTAATTAATATACATAATATAATATAGTTGAATTGGTCGTCAGTTTAACAAAACTATAAGATAGTCAGATACTTGAGAAACGATTGGAATTATTTTAAACTGTAACTAATTTTACTCAACGATCAGATTGGTTTGATTTTGTCTTAAACTTAATTAAATAAAATCAATGAAAAGACCTTATCAATATAGGCGGATTATACAATGTTATTAAAAGAATTAGTGTATTCGTAGGGCAGTAAACCCATCTGAGACCTAAATACTTCATTTAATTTTGGGTACTTTTGCCAAATAATATCCATTACCCAAAGGAATTTTCAAAATATACTCAACCAGTGGCGCACCGAGGATTTGGCTGGGGGGGGGACTAAGCTCAGGTCAGAATATATATATATTCAACAAATCCTAAACGGATGAAAGTTCTTTAACCTATCACAAAGTCTGAAACATTGTATATTTTTTAAAGTGAATGGTGATGGACTTGAGTCAGACAATAGTGCAATATAAACATTCTGTCCGCAAGATCACCCCGCAATGACCTTGAGAGACGGTCTAGCCAGCACCCCAGCACGCTGCCTTTTAGGGCCACGTTATACGAGCGCTGATAGCGCCGCGTTAACGTCAGTTAATTGGGTAAATGGAATTACTGTGGGCCATATTATACGAACGCTATCAACGCTAGCGAATTTAAGTTAACCGGGCGTTGAGCCTTGCCAACGCGGATTGACGCGGTCGCTATCAACGCCGAACAAAGTTATATCCGCAGCTACCAAAGAGGCCACAGTAGAATAACTACTAGAAAGCAGTTATTTTTTATTTCAAAGTGATTATTGTGTACTTTAAAATGTACACGAACGAACCGAGTCGACACGGACATAGTAGATTTTTTCCACGCTCTGACAGCATACCGGACCGGGTCGATTCGGCTCTGCTCCACGTGGGTTGGGTATAGATATAGCCACAGGTCAAAACCAAAAAGAACGTTCGATCTCTTCCACTGTTCGTCCATGATAATTTTGTTATTCATGGAAGTTGTGACAGTAGTTGTGGTGGGGTGGAATGCGCGCCCATCCTTCCGACACATGTCGGAATGGTGCGGATCTGTTAGATTTATCCACTGCTACGGATTTCCGCGACGGACCAGTTCGGCTCGACTAAGCTCAGCTCGTGTAAGTATATCTGAAGCTTGATACACGATTTGAAAGCACTGGATGTGTACTCCACCGTCTAGCTCTCCTGATACACAATTCCTCATATGTTTATATTATTTGTAAAACACCTAGACAGAATGGTTTCCATTTTGGAAGTGAAGGACGCAACATTGATAAAGCTTCAAAAACTCTGTGTATAACACGGGACCCAAATTACCAACGTCGCGTTTTCAACATCCCGATAACTTGGGAATTCAACGCCCGGTTTTCAGAGTTATCAACGCGGCGCTAATCAGCGCTCGCATACCGTCAACTCATTAACCAGACCGCCGAGACTCAAACATCACTGTAAGAAAATTGGGATTTAAAAAAGAACGATTATTTTTTCGTGATCACATGACGAAATTAATCATAAATAATGTAATTTTTAATTGAATATCGACTACGTATTCCACGATCAATTAGTTTAAAATTCAATCCACATTACTAAAAAGACCTCCTGGGGGGGGGGGGGGGGGCCGGTCCCGTTCGCCCCCTGTATTTTTTGGGTTCAGGGAGCACCAACACAGATAATTCCATTAAACATTTTTTGGGCTTTCAGGGAATTTAAAAAGTTCAGGGGTCCACTAAAAATTCAAATTCGAAAATTTGGACGAAAACAATACTTTCTTCATATACTACGTATAGGGTGGAGAAAGTAAAAATGTGTTTTAACTATTATATCATTACAGAGTTTACTAATAGGTAAATCTCTACCAGAACTGTTTCGCAAACATAAACTTACTGTGTAACACGAATTAATGGACACTACTAATTTATCTGTACAAGAATTTTCAAGTTGTAGTCCGTCTTAAGTAAAACCACGTTGTTGATTTATTCCTGGCTAAGAACCGAGGCCAGTTTAGAAACTTTAAGCATTTACAAATAGAATTTTAAGTCTAAAATAATAATTTAATTCACGTGATCCAGTTTTCTAACTATGTTTGACAACAAAACGCAATCAATAATGGGATTTAGAAGTTTTGTTGTATCTACTTGATCGCTTTACGAGACGATATCAAATTATTTTGATTTTATGTATTAACTTTTACCCTTTCAAATTTTACTATACTACCTGTTGTGTATAGTGATATTATAATTTTAAGATAAAATTACTGTTTAATATATATTTTCAATTTGTACTTTTTTTTATAAAACACTCTGTAATTTGAGAAAGTACAAAAGCTATGGATACAGGACGTAGTTAAGGACTCTCTAGTTAAGAAATGTTAAAAAAAATGTAATTATCTCTGTATGTTACATTACATAGAAATATTATTTTAGTCAAACGCTGTTACGCTATAAAATAACTGTACAAAACTTGTTTGCTACATTTATGTAGTCATTTTACGGATTTCAAAGATTGCAAATTTAAATTAAATAAAATTCATTCCAGTTTAAGTAATTTTGACATGTTTTGAACACAAAAAGTCATGTGAATAGAGAATGAAAACTTGTTTTACAAATTTAAAGAAATATAATTTGTTTTCATATTTTGAAATCTATATCTAATATTATTATTTATTATCCACCTAACATTCAAAACGATCGTCACAGTTCAATGTCAGCTGATCAATAGTACCATTCTTCATAGTCTATTAAACCTTTATTTAGTGTCTAGTTCTTTATAGTTATTTTTCGACTACGAAAATATACGGGTAGTTTATTTATGCAATATATATACTAATATTATAAAGAGGTAAAATTTGTATGTTTGTTTGTATGTAGGGGATAATCTCTGGAACTATTGAACCGATTGAAAAAATAGTTTTACTAATAGAAAGCTTCACTATCCCTGAGTAACATAGGCTATAAATCATTTTGATAAAAACATTTTGTATTTCAATATTTGTAAATTTAGTCGGAAAATATTCTTGGGCCAGTATTCACTGTAAAATATTTTATAAAAGTTCTTTGACAAAGATCTTTGAAAGTGTAATGGGCCATCTTTTATAAAAGTTAGCACACGTCAAATTTATTTGTCATAAGGTTCTCCAAGAAAGAACCTTTGATCAAATCTTTGATCAAAGATCTTTGACAAATAACTTTGATAGTGTAATACAGACCTTAGGTTAGGCCTAGACTGACCATAGCAACCAATAAAATAACTGACTGATGTTTGGTTTAATATTTCCAGTAATACTTGATTTCACACATTGAAGCAACTATTTTTATTTCTAACTTTTAAGTTAGGTTTTTATTCAAGTGTACACCTGTGCCTTGCTGGTTCTTTTAACCTTTTTAAAATAACTGCTGTTATAAAATATACGAAATAATTTGATTTGAACATTTAACATTATTTACCAACTTAGCTTTGGGGTTGTTATTAATCCTACACCATTATTAGAAAGAAAACATGATTATGTGATTATTAACATTATTATGATTATTGTGATTATTATGATTATTAACATGATTACGTGTAAGAAGGTTCCAATGGGGTTGGAGTGCGGAGCCCGCAGGGGTTTCCCCTAGTAGTATATAATTGCAATAATCGTGTAAAAGCCCAATAATGTGATTGTAAATATTTTAAATGACGCACTTTTGAAAGGTGAATGGGTTAGCACACCAAATGTTTGTTGCAGGGATTTCTGAATGAATTCATTTTAATGTTCTAATATTAAACAATGGCATTGCTACTGGAATGAAATGGGTTTCTACTCAGGAGATGGATTATTACAATTACTTCCTTTCTGCCATTTTAGTTTTGTTTAACAATGCTGTAGTACACCTACTGGAATGGAAACAAATGTATAAGTTGGATATTGGAGAGAGGAAGACTACGGGAACTTATTTTGTTTGTGGAATTAGACCAATCAGTTTATTAAAACATTACGTGACTGTCAAATTATTAAGATTTGTATATAATAACATACTACTATTTGATATAGAAATTAGAAATCAAAAGCCTGTTTAAAATTGTCACATTTTGGCAATCGACTGTTACTTACTCGGAACCCTAAAACGTATGTGAATTCTGTCTGAATTATTTGCTAGTTGTAGTTTCAAAGAAAGCTTATCAACGAGGATGACAACTGTAAGAAATTTTGCTTGTTTTATTATTAGAAAACATAATTTCTTATTTAAGTTGAATTACTTGTAACTTAATGGTTGTATGTGATTTTTGTGAAAATATAATTATTTAATTTTAGTAATAATGAACGTTATTATTATTTTTTTTAAAGATTTACGAGAAAGATTTAAAGATTACGAGAAAGATTTGAATTTAAGTTTTTTTTATAGTTATTTGCTGACGGTTTTATACATTCTCAAATTAATATGTTCCTTGTTCGCTCTAACGAAGAAGTTATTATACTAATATCATAAAAAGGTAATTTTATTTAGATTTTTTCAATTTTTTAATATCAAAACTTACTGAAAATGTTTTCAAAAAATAATGTAGACGTTTCCTGAGTTACATAAACACTGATTTCAAGGTTTTTAGAAAATTATATTGTAACGATTGTTTAAATTTTGCAGTTACGGCAAGGAATAAATATTAATACATACCCAGCTGACTATGTCCATTAGTTAAAAAACAATTAACATAGTCAGACAATTTAAGAAATAGTCTCAATCGTGATATAAAATCTGTGAAAGTAAATCTGCTAAATGCATCCCGTTTACTAAGACAACATTCATTTAATTTTGCCTTAACCTGAAACATAACTAATGTAATTCAATGCAGAAACTATTAACAATGTAGGACAATTATTTGCCTACAATGTTAGAAAAGTAATTGGCTTAGACCTAGGATAGTAGGTGCTAACAGTCTAAACTTATAAGCAGAAGCATGTCCAAAAGATTGCAAAATAGTCGTCTTTGGTCACTGGTTACATCACAACTCTATCTGAGACCTCATACTTTTTTGAGTATTTTGGCCAAACACGCTTTGCACAAAAGACTCTAAAAGTTATTAAACTAAATTGCAGGATTTAATGAGTGCTTAATATAAGACTGTATACATTATCAAAAATATAAGTCAAATTATTTCGTTCAGCTTGAGGTTCACTTTAATAATGGTATAATTTGTATAATTTAATAGTCTACTTTTGTAATCATCAGTGTAAGTTTATAATGTACCTCCCTGTCGATATCATCGCAGACAACGTCCCTTTAATTAGGAACAACGAGAGTAGTGCTGCCAACATAAGGACATTATTAAGCACTAATTTTAAACTTGGAAAAACGAAAAGAAATATTTAAAATGAATCCAAAAAAGCGTATCACTTTAGTTATTGTTAATTGAAAGCCTGAACGAGTGATTAGAACGATGCCAAGAGTACGTCGCACAGTGGGGTATTTTACCGTAAAACGTGGCATAAATTCAAAACTCCACCGTAGGTAATCAAATTTTGGTGAAGATTGCTATTTTACAGACCAAAACAATATCTATACAGAAAAGACGAAAAACTTTACGAAAAAACATCATTGTTAAAATAATTACATCATAATACTATAAATCATAATACACCATTTTATGTTTTTTAACTGTTTAGATTTGAGGAATCTTGATTGAAGGTCAAAGGTGAATAAAAAGACAACTTATATATTGAAATAACATTTTAAAATTTAGATTTATTAATTTTCCAGTAAAGAGGGTTAAATTAAGCAAATTAAATTGTAGCATTGTAAATTGTTAAGCATTTAAAAAAAACAATATTTTAAAATTGAGCTAAAATTGTAATCTGTCAGTTGAATGCTGTTTTTGTCCGTCTTAAAATGGAAATTAAATAACGTCCGTTAAAGGATAAAATCAACAAAAATAGTTTCTATTTTCAATAAAAATTAATTTTGAACATTTTTGAATATATTTGTAACAAGTTAGAACAACGAAAATCGAAAGTGAATACTTCATTAGAAGGAGTGATGCGAGGTTAGTTTACAAGTATATATTTAACGTTGTTCTATTTTGAAATATTAAATTGTTCAATTTACGTTAATATCGATTGTAAAACTATACATTTATCAACGATGGAATGTCACGATCAAACAAGCAATTGGAAATAAATAATCAATTAAACATTGCGATTACGTTCCAAAGAGTTTTTTTTCTGTGCAAGTGTTGGTATACCTCTGCCGAAATAAGGCATCGAGAATTATTGTACATTTAGTATAGATTTTTTTGACCTTAATTAAAATTAAGGTATGTACCCAGGTTTTCAGGAAATCATTTTTGGAAAAATAAAAAGTATTATGTTTTAAAAAAAATGTATAGAAATGTAAGTAATACTGAATTCTTTTCAAACGTCTTTCTACATTTCTAGTACGTTCCACAATTAATTTGATTCAAACTTGAACTTTTCATAAACATATTTCTTAATATCCAGATCAAATTCAACAGCGTAAGTCACTCAAAAGATTGCATTGCTTAATAGAGTATTACAATTTTAATTTAAATCGTTAAGGTAATTTTTTTAGTTCAATTTGAGTTTAACAAATAAAAATCTTACTAAATTATCTAAGTAAAATATAAATAATTTGACTTCTGATTAATATTTTGCCGCCTCAAGTGCAATCATAAAATGCAGCACCTCATTTCACTACAAATTGTTTCTAAAATGTACTCTACTAATGTTTCCATGGTAAGACAAAAACAAATTTTGTACGTAACTTGTAACAGACTTATGTTATCTCGAAAATTTTTAATGAAGTTTTTATTATTAATATTTACCGCCTTATTTTTAATTTATCTTCTTACCCACTGTATACAAATATTTATTTATTTTATTTTAGAATAATAAGTTATTTTGTTTGACATTTGAAACACAATTTCATTCATACGTTTCTGTAGACTGCTGGCATTATTTTCTATTTATTGCTAATTGAATTAATATCCAAAGCATGTTCCTGGTATAAAAAACGAATGAATAATATTTTAAGAAGCGTAAAACCAACAGCAACTCCACACTAGACCGGAGAGAAAGCTTTCATATTGTAAACATACTCAGCATATCGTGTAAACCTTTGTCTCATTAAATTTAAGTCCTTTCATAAACAACAAGCGCAAACATTGTTTTGTGGACTTTGAACAACTTAGCAGTTGATAAGGGTTACTGTGTGTTTCGAGAATAGGTTTAATAAGAAACGAGTTTAACGTTTTAATGCCAAACAAAGGACGAATTTATCTCTTTACTTTATCAACGTTTAATTTGCAAAAATATTGTATATTCGAAATGGTACTGAATACTAAACTAACACCATGACTGTCTGACAATATTGTTTCTTTTGTCAAAGAACAAAATGTTTGAATGGGCTTAAGATAAAAACACATTAACTTAACATTTGACTTCTCAGTCTCAATATAGAAATGGAAACTTAAAACAAACTTTCTGAGTTAATTTGCACCAGCTTTACCGATTAATTGTTTGTTCTTCTTTTATATATAATCCTAACTTTTCTTTTCTGTTTTCTCCCCCCCCCCCCCCCCCTTATGAAGCGTGCCTGATTAAACTTTGACGGTTTTTAACCATTAATTGAATGATGAAACTTTTGAGTTGCTGGGGATAAATACATAATCTATACAATCTATAGGTGTAAATGATACGTGAATGATTTTTTTATCAACCAGAAAATTATTTTATAAAATATAAATAGGCCTAGTGGTGTTTTATTAGAATCATCTGCCAAAAGGTTTTGTGAAACACCTAATAAGCTATTTTTATCGGTTACTGATCCAACTTCACAAATAATTTAAGTAATTTAATATAGTAAGACACCTTAGAGTTTATTAAGGTTTGAGGAAAAGTATGGGGTAAAGTCGAACAACTTAAGGTTTACAACTGTAACAAGATTTTCAACTAAATATTTAAAATTGTAATACCCTACATAATTGTCGAGACAGTTTATGCAAATTTTCTGGATAAAACCAATATTTAACTAAACTCAAAAACTATCTATGTACTTATTTATCCTAGTTCTTTGAAGACATCTTGCATGACAAGCTAATAAATTGATTCAAAAATTGAATGTGGTAAA
Organism: Philaenus spumarius; assembly: GCA_018207615.1. Classification (NCBI taxonomy): domain Eukaryota; kingdom Metazoa; phylum Arthropoda; class Insecta; order Hemiptera; family Aphrophoridae; genus Philaenus; species Philaenus spumarius. The sequence goes on from JAGFPH010001558.1 coordinate 232,142, forward strand.
AGCGCCAATGCTTAGAACATTTCTTGAAATTAAATAACTTTGAATGTTGAATGCACTTAATTAGAAACTACAATTCGATATTTATTTACAAGAAACTAAATGTGTTAGATATAATTACAGAGACATAAGATAAACTGTGCATAGAATAAGTATTGAAACATAAATATAATTACAATATCTGGTAAAAGAGATCGATTGAATAAGTGATGAGAAATGATCCTAAATAATAATAAACCAACTTGGAAACACTAACATTTACAAATATAACAAAGAGAAGGTAATCAAACATATAGAAATACATAAACAACTACCAATCACAAAAACAAATAAAAACACAAACAATTTAGAAGAAAGAAAAAATACTCTTAATACAACCCTCACTAAACCATAATAATTTACCATCAGAAGACATACGTGCATATCTCGATATGATGCTTCAAGAGGTAACTTACAATCAACAAAAAACGTGGTAAATTTGAGGCTGTAATAGAAAATAGCCGTACAACCCCAACATACGCAAGCAAAAACAACGCCACATTTCAGGAAACAGACATACAACATTGACAAAAAAACAATTTGCTATCAATTACACAAAACGATAATAACAACAAAAATGTTTTTGACAGAAAACATTATTCCATTTCGTTTAGGAATAAGAAGTTTTAACACACCAAATGCAAATCACATGACACAAGTAAAATACCATTCACTTCAATTGAAACCCAATACTCGCTTGACGACATTGACATGGGAATCTGATGACATCACGCGCTAACACGATTTGTACAGTGCCTATGATTTGTA